>VDFB02260357.1:273054-333095 GCA_007258455.2 Sequoia sempervirens
TTACCATCAAGAGAAATGGATCCTCTGCCATGGATTATACCAACTTTGTCATCACCAAATATTACAACACCACCATTATAATTTTCCAAGATCACAAATTTACTTTTATCACCTATCATGTGATGAGAGCATCCATTTTCAATCACCCATTCATCTTTTTCTTCAACTCTGATAGCTAGAGCTTTCTATACATTTGTGCAACTAGCAAATTCAATAGGTACTGTATCATTTTTCTTGATAGCAATAAATACCCATTCATCCTCACTTACATTCCCTTTATCATATTCATCATATGTAATACCTTCTTCAGTAGCATAATAACACTTTCTTTGGAATCTAGGCTTGTTAGTTCTTAGCTTAGGAACTCTTTCCAGACACCTTGAGGAAAAATTACCTATCTTATTGCAAGAGAAACATTTATGAGGAAATTTCCCTTTATACTTACCTTCTCCTCTAGGTACCCTCTTGACAATAAGTGCTTCAAGTTCATCTAGTTTTCTCTCTTCTTCTTCAATCTCTCTCATTTCCTACTCATACTTGGACATTTTTTTAGAATAACTTTCTCCTGGATCATATCTTTGCTTATATTTTCTAGAAATTGTAGCTTTGAATACAAATTTTTTCTTAGGAAGAGATTCACCAAACTCACTTAGCTCAAAAGTAGCAAGCTTACCAATCAACATGTCTTTGGTTAAATTTGTCATAGTTTGGATGTCCTCAATATGAAAAACTTTGTGTTTGTATATAGCAGGAAAGGATCTGAGCACTTTAGCAACAATCTTTGATTCCTCCAATGTTCCACCATCACATCTGATACTACACACAAGTTCATTCACTCTATGCATGAAAGAAGTGATCTTCTCATCTTCACCCATTCTCAATGTTTCATATTACCCTTTCAGGCTTTGTAGCTTAGCAATATTCACATGGGTATCACCTTCATACATAGTTTCCAACTTTTTCCAGATCTCATAAGCAGTCTTCATCTCCATTACATTTGTCATCTCAGAATCAGTAAGAGCACTAAAAAATGCTTCCTTAGCCCTAATATTGTACTCGGCTTCCTTAATCTCACCTACAGTAGAAGGACCATTCTATGGGATGATATACACAATATTCTTTGTAATTGTCTAGTAAGGTTCACCAATGCATCTCAGATGACACTCCATTTGAGTCTTCCAAAGAGAATAATTAGTTCCATCAAAGCTCATACTATCCTTCTTATATGTTTCCATTCTGGATCACCTCAAGGTGTAAAACTTCTAATGAGGAACCTGGCTCTGACACCAATTGTTAGCAATACAAGGGTAGAAAAATGAGAGGGGGGATGAATCAGTTGTCATATAAATTATATTTATTAAACTTATTCTAAGATCTAATAAATAAACATGAAAGCATAAACCATCACCACATAAGAAACACACATAACACCAAGTTTTTTTACATGTAAATCCTATTAGGGGGAAAACCATGGTGGAGGTTAGTCCATAATATTATACCCTATTAAAAGTATAAAAAAATTATAAATGGGGAATACACATGCATTCAAGCACACTACCTAGAGCTCACTGCTCAAATACAAAAGGATTATTGACCAAAGAAAAACTCACTATCTTATAGAAACATTTGGATTACATCTAGAATATTTTGAACTTAGAAAATAACATTTTCTAATGCTTGGTTACAATTCCAGTTAAGCACATAAACTCTTTCTTCTGCTCACTCTTCTTCACACTTTACTTTTTCCTTCAAAATATTAGAACATTATTCGCATACAACACTTGCACACCATACCTCCAAATGGTATAAGAAATCGATCATATATATCCGCAACTAAGGATAACATCCACTACATGTCGGCCCAATAAAATATAAAATGTGTACAAACTGTCAGCCCAAAACAATAAACAATTTATCGATGCGAACCAAACAATATTTTCCAAAACATAGTAAGGACCAAAACAACATCCTCAAATATGGAACACCTTCAAAAATTATTCCTTGAAGATCCACAACACACTACAATCACCTTGTCGGCCATGATCATGAAAAACATGAACACATAGAAGAAAATCACCAATTGCGAGCACAACGATCAATGCAAATCAACAACATAGATAGAGAATGATCTAGAAAAATCCACAAGCATCGTGATTCACCATAGAAGTGTCTGTAACAACTCAAATTACTAGAATGACAACATCTTCTTTCAGGAACACCAACTAAAGCAACAAAACAACTATCAGAACACAAATACTCATAAATCAATCAAATCTTTGTGCGAACCTTTGAAACTTCATGTGGATAAACAAGAGATATTTGTAAACAAACCCTTTAATCCATAACCTCTTATCTTAAATATACTGATCTAGCCACCATACTGAACTTCATTGCATCACTAACAACTTGGAACTTATTTTATTACAATTTTCTCAATATCCTCGACATATACAACCTTAAAGGAATTAATGCCAATAGTGTTGACATTAGTGACAACCACATATCAACAATATCTAACATGATTTAGGTTAGTACAAACCTAAATAAGATCTCTTTGACATTCACACACCATATTAATCTTCATACCATTTATTCATGTCATCTAGAAGAAGACTTGATCACAAAATAGAAAACTATATGTTGTACTTCTCTTATTTATATCTTTCAGCTCATTCAACCAAAATCGCTGAAAACTTGTTCATAGATGCATTTAATAGTCCTAAATAGCATACTAAAACCACACAGGCCAATATTCTAATATGAGAAATATTAAACCAAATTACTGGACTAGGGTAACACAAACACTATTTACTGGTTTAGAAAAGACGGTCACCAAACAATGTTGGCATCAAGGACAACACACCAAAGGGTTTCTTATTCTTTCTTCCAACATTATGTACTCCATAATTGTGTGGGTCACTTTTCTAGTTTTTTTGCAAGTACATTTTTTTGCAAAATAAAGTACCTTTTCACTTTTTGACCTTCGAGCTCATAATTTTTTTCCATTTTACCCGATTTTTGTAATTATAGTGGAAATTAAAAGGTATTCAAGAGATCTATCATTTGTTTCATGTAGTTTTCGATATTTATCCCCATGTATTATTTATTTAGTTTTCTCATATTTGATATCTTTATTGATTACATAGGCATACTAGCTCCTAGAAAATTTATGTTTGTGGAGGGGCTTCATTTTTAGTTGTGCTTCAAATTTAGTGGGCATCACATCAATTCTTTTTAGATATGGGTATGTGCAGGATCATGAAGGGCCAAAAAGTGGCAATATAATGGGTATGTGGCTGAAAATTTTTTTTTACCCAAAATTGATGAATTGAAAAGGGTTTTTAAAGGAGATTCTCAACTTTCTACCAATATAAAAAAAAATTCCTTTGAATTTAATAAGTAATTATTATTCATTTTCTATTCACATTACGACTAAAGTCTTTATTGATAGACTGATTGAAAAACATCTATAGCTTTCAAACGGTATCACATTTTTTGACTCCAAAACATGTGTCACATTCTATGTTTTGCATACTATAGGATTAAAAAAAAAGAAAAATTGAATTTCATGAACTTTTGACCAAGTTAAGGTGGTCAGACATATGAGTTTTTTATATTTTTTAAAAGTTGTAATAAAAAATTCATAATTAATTATTTACTTGGAAAAAAATTACAAAAAAATATGCATCACATCGGGGCATGAGTCCTCTACTTATATCTAAATCTTAACAAAAAATATTATCATTTTATTGTGGTTAGGGTGGTTAGATAGACACCTACTTCTTATTTTTTTCTTGAATTTTAAGTACTACTGCATTGAAATTTCAAATTTTCACCAAATAGATTTTTTTTTTAAGCGAACCTAGTAGTTTAGAAACTAAATTCAATTTTCTACATATTCTATTCTCACATATTTTAAAATAATATAGATAACTTACTCAAATTTTTACGTCAAGTTTCCTAACTCTGATTTTTCTGATTTTTTTTCCACTTAAGGGCCTGTTTTTTCCATGATGATCTTGCACATACCCATATTTGTTTATTTTTCTCTCTTGGTATGTGTTTTCCAAATGTTTGAACCAAGGTTATAGTTATAAATCCTAATAATTTTATCACACATGGAAGGTTAAAATACATAGGATTCTTTGGTTTAAGGGTTTTTGGTCTACCTTGGGTGACTATCAATCTAATTTTATTAGGGAATGTTAAATATTTTCTCACAAGAATAAATGTGATGAGGATATAGGATTGATTTCTATACATGCTTTTTATAGCCTTTTCTTCCATACTGACAAATGTACTACTCCTAGTTAGGTATAGGATAAGTATAAGGATTTATTTGGTTCAGTTAGTTAGTTTGTGCTATGCAATTAGAGGCATAATTGTTATCATGTTTCACAGATTGATTTCCTACCATTAAAAATTATTTAGTAAACTTTAAATCATTAATGTCTAAATGGCTTGGCTGTGGTAAGGATAAAAATAATGAGGAATCATATTCTTTATTTTTTCTAAATTAAAAGTATCAATTGCATACTTTTCTAGGGTATGTGTAGGATCATCATGGAAAAAACAAGCCCTTAAGTGGCAAAAAATTCAGAAAAATCAGAGTTAGGCAACTTGACATAAGATTTTGAATAAATTATCTATATTATTTCAAAACTATGTAAGAAAAGAATATGTAGCAAATTGAATGTAGTTTCTAAAGTACTAGGTTTATTTTTAAAAAAAATCTATTTGGTGAAAATTTCAAATTTCAATGCAGTAGTACTTAAATTTCAGGGAAAAAATAAGTAGGTGTCTGTTTGACCACCCTAACCACAATAAAATGATAATATATTTTTATAAGATTTTAGATATAAGTAGAGGACTCATGTCCCAATGTGATGCATATTTTTTTGTAATTTTTTTCCAAGTAAATAATTAATTATGAATTTTTTATTAAATTTTTTAAAAAATATAAAAATTGTATCTCTGACCACCTTAACTTGGTCAAAACTTCATGAAATTCTTTTTTTTTTTAATCCTATTATGTGAAGCATAGAATGTGACACATGTTTCAGATTGAAAAATTGTGATACCATTTTAAAGTTATAGATTTTTTTCAATCAACCTATCAATCAGGACATTAGTCATAATTCAAATATAAAATGAATAATAATTATCTATTAAATTCAAAGTAAAGCATAATTTATATTGGTGGAAAGTTGAGAATCTCCTATAAAAACCCTTTTTTGTTTCATCAATTTTTGGTAAAAAAAAGTCATCAGCCACATACCTTACACATACCTATCATATTGCCATTTTTTTTGCACCATGATCCTGCACATACCCTCTACTTCATTTTATTCTATAATGGATGGATTAGGTGATTCATTTGTCATTCTTTCTTTTGAGACATTTTGTGATTGGTTGACTAGGAAATAAGAGAGACCAATTAAACATGATACACACTCTAATAGTCAAGCATTGATTACATCATCAACTATGGGTAAATGAAAGAAGAAGTCTAAAGCTAAGAGAGAATCTTATGATACACTTACCTCTCCTAGCAAGGATAAAACTAAGAATGGGAAACCCAATTATAGATATTGTAATAAAATTTGGCATGGTGAATGTAATTGCTATAAGAAAGAGTTATATGAAATGAGACAATATCTATTAAAGGAAAATAACATTTCTTCATTTTCTAAATCTATAAGTTCACCCTATTCTTCTTCAAAATTGTCTACATCCACACATTTTGGATCATAATGTAATGATAATTGAAGTGATAAGGTAAAATATCATAAGATGACAAGTAAATATCTTGTGGTAACTAAAGTTCAAGAGTGTTTTGGATGGATTTTTTATTCTAGAGCTTATGATCACATGGCATGTTCACCAGATGAATTCTTGACATTTGAGTGTTCCCCTACAACTAAGATATTGATGGCTAATAGTAACTAGATGGTTATTTGTTTCAAATATGATGTGGAACCTTTAGTAATATCTTATATATTCCTGATTTATATAATAATATTATTTCTATATATCTTATTGCATGTAGTGGTATACGGGAGTCTATTGAGTTCACTCTAGTTCAATATTCATTTGAGATTTGTATACTAGGAAGCTTATTGTAGTGGGAAAGATTGATAATATTATCAATATTTATGTCCTTTTATATTTTTCTTCTACTCCTAATGAGGATTCAATTGATCCTTTTCTTGCATCGAGTGTGTGTAGTTTTTATAAGGGTCACAATTTTTTCTTGAACCTTTATTTTAATGTTTCTCCCGCTTCTTCAGATTTGAGTGATGAGTTGGTCTCTAGGACTTTAGATGTGCAAGATATCTTTTTTTTTCCATATTTATCTTTGAAGGATGCTCTTATGATGGGTATATAGGATTTGGTTTCTCATTATTCTTTTATATATTTGGTGGAAATGCTTGAGGGGGTCTCTCTCCTATTTGATCTCACATATTCTTTGTAGATTAGTCTTGATTTTCCACATTCTTTATCTTCTTCATTGATTGGGGTCACACCTAATTTTGTTGAGATATATTTTGAGGCACTTGATGTATCTTCAAAGATATCATTCATGAGGATTCTTCCCCCCTTCTCGATCGAGATGAGGTTTCTTCAAAATTGACGATTGGATTTATTTCTTCCCAATGGGAGACATGTTCTTTGTCAGCAGTGGATTCTCTTTTTTTGTCATACATTATTGAATGGTTTTGGTGCTACTCCATTATAGGGGACCTATGTGGTCTCTTACTTTCCCTCTTATGGGGCCTAACATTTCTTATGTATTTTTTTATGGATGTTGTACTTGGGGGCTATCATGGAGTCCTACATCTTTCATCACATGAGTATATCTTTGCTCTCTTTTGGAGAGGGATTTTTTCCTATGTAGTTTTTCTCCTTTTCTCCATTTTTGAGAGATTTTATTTGTACATGGGTACCTAAATGGCCTTGTAGTGGGGACTCATATTCACATCTTTCCACCATTTGTCTAATAATTATTTCTCTCTAATTTTCACTTAAGAGGTGGTGTTGGTATAAATAGGTAATTTTCATAAATACTTATTAGTGGGGTCATATTTACATGTTAAGTCCACCTAGCTCCTAGGGATATTTATAGAAGATTTAATTTGTTTAGATAATATTTTATATTTTTATCTTTTATTTAATATTAGAGTCCCAATTCATTTAATGATGGCTCATGTCATTTAATAATGACACAAGTCATTTAATGTTTTTCATTTGGTAATTCATCACAAAATATCTATATAAGAAAGGTCATTGTACACTTTTATAATATACTTCATCATCATATTTGATAGATCTTAAAGCCAAGAAATCTCATTTCTTGTAGACTCTCTTGTAGAATTTTTCCATTTTTTTTTTAGGTTCTCATGGATATAGACCTAATTTTTCACCTACTACAATAGACTAAGACCCATGAGAATCATTAGAATTCATTTTACCTGATATGGCTACACATAGATTGATACCTATAGAAAATGAAAAGATAGAAAAACAAATGCAGTTCAACTATAGGAAAGAGGATTGATTGGAGATATACTTAGCCCATGCATAGTATTGGTTATGTTAGCATAAAAAAATAATGGTGAATAGCGGATGTCCATGTCCTCAAGGTTTATGAACAAAATAATTATCAAGCATAAATTTCCTTTACCTCAAATAAATGATCACATGGACTAATAGTGGAAGAAAAGATAGATTATTAAATTTGATTTAAAATGTAGGTATTTCCAAATTAGGATAAGGGAGGGTGATGAGCGAAAGACTAAATTTAAAAAATAAGGTTGAGTTGTATGACTAGTTATTAACATCCTTTGTATTAATCAATACATGTAGAAAATTTATGTAGTTGGTGAGAAAATTATTGAAACCATTTTTAGGAAAATTTGTAATTGTTTTCCTTCATGATATTTTCAATTTTAGCAATTGAAATGAGGGGGAAATGGGGGATGAATTTAATCAATGTAGAATGATGAAATGGCCTAGGATTCAAATATATCTTTACCCTAATTTCATTAGAAAGAGAGAAGATCACAAAGGGATATGATTGACTTTGAACCTTGAGGCAAGTCAACCTTTTTTTGGATCTTTTGGATCTATGACTTCTTATGAAAGAAATGATTGATTTGCAATGTTTTGGAGAAATTTAAGGTGCATTAACTAAGTGATTAGATTAAATAACACTTGAAATGTAGAGTTCTATTTTAAGAAAAATGTAAATGAAAATTTGCAAGAAAATATGAGAAGGTCGGAATGGTGTGCATCTATGATAAAAAGTGTGTGTCATGGCCTATAGCAGGACTTGTTCGCCTTAGGGTGAATGGGTCCTAGTGTAGGGGTCCAAAAATAATTTTTGCAGTTGTCTGATCCCAAATCTAAGCTTATGATTTTTATAGGTTTGATTATTGAAAATTCATAAATAAAATTTGTAGGTGAGTTTTCTAGCTTGACAACAATGAATGCAACAAATGAAACTTTGTAAAATCGCCCATTTGATAAACTTTCAATATTTCTTCACCTATAAATCTGTACATGCAAAGAGAGAAGAAAAAAATATATTTTTGGGTGAGTGGGGGCTCGCCTTAGTCAAACCCCATGTTTGGTAATTAAACCTTGATAATGAAATAAAGATAAAATGATGGAATTGAAGAATGAACACTTTCTTGTTACGACTCACTAAACCCTTAATAGATGCCCTTAGAGGACTAAAGTCAAACACACCACTCTAAGCCTTGGATGTTTCATGACATGGCTTTACTGATTGATTGATTTGATGCTTGAATGCTTTGTTGAATGCTTGAAACCTACATCACAATGTTAGCTCAAAAATATGACATGAACACAAATGATATTTGACATGATGATATGATCTTGATTTCTACTATAGGTGACTGATAAATCTACTCTTCAATGCTCTTGACAATAATTTTTTCTCATATGAAATTTTGATTTGGAACTTAGATTTGAATTGATAAAATAACTATGTATTTATAGGTGTTTATCTAATTTCTTGAAAATTAGATTCCAAAAGCAAATACTTGAGACTTGAATTTGAATCATTAAAATTCCACCAAAAATATATTAAAAATTGGTTCCAAGGAATTAAAGGGGACCCATTCACCCTTGGGTGAATAGGTCCTAGGACCTTAGTTCACGACACTCAATTTCTAAGGTATTTTAATTAATGTTGGAAATTGTTTAATATAAGTTTCTCTTTTGAAAAGTGGGTATAATAAGTCTTTGGAATGCATAATTTGGTAAATTAGAGGCTTAATTAAGTCTAATTAATTAAGGGGATGCAAAAATGGTGTGAAATTGTAAAGGTGTACAATTTGTTACACTATATTTAGCCACCACTTTAGTGAGAGTATGAATTTATGCTCTGACTCACACTAAAGTAGACAAATAAGTAAAGAGAGGTACAATTGTACAAGTTTTGGGAAGATAAGATGACAATGACCAAGGAGGATGATCAGGCCCCCAGTATCTAAGATCTCACATAAAACCAATAAAGTCACAAAGAGACACATGCATACAACAGTGACATAAGATACATAATCATACAACATCAAAATTTATGCAAAGAGAAAAGGAAAGTAAAAGGGTAGATCAAGCCTCAATTGTTTGTTCAACAACTATAGATTAAGCCTTAATTATTTTTCCAAAAAAAATTCACAAGTGAAAATTGTCCACTATGCAAACAAAATACTTATGAGGGCTAGTGAAAATCCATTGTTCACTAGGTCAGCCCCAAAAGATGAGAAAAAGTATATAGGGTGTGCACTCATAAAAAAGGTGGCACATAGGTATAGTCATCACAAAAATTGTGTACCCGTAATTCAATGCAAAAATTATCAATGCCAAAATGAAATAATTCCAATGCATGCCCCAACTTTAAAGGAATTGCTAAACATCATACTATGAGAAGTTACTTTATAGTAGAAAATATTAAATGCAAAATATTAAAAGAGACACATGAGAGCTCATTTGGAAAACCATATGCCATTTATATATTTCCAAATAAATTTGTGTCATGAAGAGGGGTTTCCCCTAAATGAAATCCCAAAGATAAGTACACATAAGGGATCTACAGATTTAGGATCAACATATGTCTTTTCTAGAGTGATATAATAGAGCTCTGAACTATCATCATTCCCCAAATTCTCATATAACAATGAACACAATGGAAGAATGACACATAGAGAGTAAAAGAAAAAAAAAGCTTTTGGGTCAACATGGAAGAAAATTGTATGTCTTGATTCCTTGAATCATCCCTAGAAGAAAAATGCAAGACAAAAGAAAAGATAGTTTTTACAACATATAGAAGAATAAAGATACAAATAGAAGAATGTCATGATAGGTTCACTTCATTTGTATCCTTGCACCAACGAAGTAACAAGGGTCATCCAAAGAAATATCACAAATGTAAAGACACACCAAGAAACACAATACGGGGGATCACATTACACACATGCAATCAAAAAGAACATGAAAATAAGACAAAGAAAAGACTAATGTGTCACATGTGAGCCAACCTATAGCAATTCATTTGTATCCCATTCTTTCTCATTATATACGAAAAGTGGATAAGTAGCCAAAGAGGAAATGAAAAGTGTCATACTAGGAAAACACTATCAAACCTCCTTTCCGACCAAAATGTAGGGGAATGACGAACTGAGATAAGTGGTGAGAAGGCACTCCTTGGAATATGCGAAAATGATTTACATAAAGTGCAATACATGTAATATTGAGTATATGCTATGATTCTTCAACTATAACATGGAAAGGAGTAAAGTGTGTGCATGCTATATAGTTATATGTGTAATATCATTTTCATCTATCAACATCTTTAAAGGACAAAAAACATCAATAAGATGCCCAAGAGTTCTAAAAATACATAGTAATTTATGTTTGTACTTTTTCCTTTTAAGTTCTCCTAAATAGTTGGCAATGTAATCAATCCTACATGGATGAGTTGTTCCATTTTTTATTCAATCTTAGTTATAGAATGTAAAAATGATAACTTATGGAGCTTGTAGGGCCTGGGTTTCTTACTTTATTAGAAAATTGATTAGTGTGGAGGGGTAGGATCTTGATATCTTAATCCCTTGGTATCTTCTAATAGTTTTTGTTTGAGGAATTGATGGATTGCATGTTCTTTTCTTATGTTACATCCTTGTTTACTTAGGATTCTAAATCCTTGACCATAACTCTCTTCTAGATTGATAGGTGTATCAGTAACTCCATGTTCATATGATCAAAGATTATCAATATTGTCATTATGATTATGTTCCTTCATGTTTGGTGGTTTAGGCTTGGTATGTGATTCAACTTTATGATGAAAAAGGACAAAAATATAAAGTGGTGGGATGATAGGGGGTGTTGGTTGTTGTATGGAGGGGTAAAAGGATGCATTGCTATCTAGGTTGCAAAGGAAATTTTATATGAATTATTGCATGCTATCTTAATCTTCACCTAAGATATCAATCTCATAGGGGAACTCATTAGGAGGTGAAGGATCATGAATAAGCTCAATTGTATTAGGATAATCACCAAACACACAACTTGAGACATCAACCAAATATTTGAAGGACATCCACATTTTACCAAAATACATATTGATGATGAAAGTTTATTTTATATGTCAAATGCAAGTATTCATGAAGTTTGATTGAAAATTTTAGATTTGGTGATCGTAAGATGAAAAAATAATCTAGAATTATGTATTTTGAATGTAAATTTTACTTTTGAACAATGCACTTGTTTCGATCAATTGACTTAAATGAAAAGAACTAATTTCCCACTTCAAAAACTGAAACTGCGATCTATGAACAATAGGAAATAAAGTGGACACAAACTAATCTATGCTCAGAAATTTGGAAAATGACCTATACAAGGATAGGTTTTCCCAAGGTTGAATGGGTCTTTGTACAATGATTTGAAAATTTAAAGTTTCAATTTCTAACTTAATTTTTATGTTCTATTATTTAGGTTGCAAATGAATTCTTTTAGTTATAGATTTATAGAATTTGACAATTAAATTCACTTGCAATTTGATGAAAAAAATAAAACACAATGAAAACTTTTGAGATGCAATTTTGATTTTTTTTTTATCTAAATGATTGGAATACACCCTTAAGATGTATACTATGTGAAATATATGCATGATGTATGCAATACTCTTTAATTTTTATGAAATCAAATGAAGAAAAATTCAATTTTGAAACCCTAAATGAGATGCAAAACAAACTAATTCAAATCCTAGATCTAGGATTTTAAAGACTTCCAAACCAAAATTTATGATGTACAATGTTAGGTTCGCCAAAATAAAATGATGGGAAAAAGGGGGATGAATTCAATCAATGTAGAATGATGAAATGGACTAGGATTAAAGCACAAATTTTCCCTTATTTCAGTAGAAAGAGAGATGATCACAAAGGGACAGGATTGACTTTCAACCTTGAGGTGAGTCAACCTTATTCTAGATCTTTTGGATCTCTACTTTTTCAAGAAATAAATAACTGATTTGCAATTTTTTGGAATAATTTAAAGTGTGTTAACTAAGTTAATTATATGACCTAAAACTTGGAATGTAGAGTTCTATGATAATGGAAATGGAAATGATATTTTTTAGGAAGATTTGAGAATGGAAGAATGGTGTGTACCTATGATAAAAAAAATGGGTTTCAGGGCCTATAACAAGACTGGTTCACCCTAGGGTGAATGGGTCCTAGTGTAGGGGTCCAAAAATACTTTTTTTACTCCTTTGATCCTAGATTTAACTTCTTATTTTTTCATTTTTGACTATTGGAAAGCTGAAAATAGAATTTGTAGGTGAGTTTTTGTAGGTTGACAACAATGAATGCAACAAATGCAACTTTGAAAAATTGCTCCTTTGAATAACTTTAGTCCTTCTTCACTTGTAAATATATACATGCAAAGAGAGAAGCAAAAATGTTTGTTTTTGGGTGAATGGGTGTTATCCTTAGTCAAACCCTGGATGTTTGGTAATTAAACATTGATAATGAAATAATGACAAAATGATGGAATTGACGAATGAAAATTTTATTGATGCAACTCACCAAACCCTTAATGGCCAACCTTAGAGGACTGAAGTCAAACACATCACTCTAAGCCTTGTATCTTGCATGAATTGGCTTGAATGCTTGCTTGAACACTTGAAACCTACATCACAGTGTTAGCTCCAAAACATGTCATGAACACACATGAAATTTGACATATTGATATGATCATGATTGCTATTGTAGATGACTGATAAGTCTTCTCTTCAATGATCTAGAAAATATTTTTTTCTCATATGAAATCTTGATTGTCAACATAGATTTGAATTGATAAATAACTATGTATTTATAGGTGTTTATCTAATTTCTTGAAAATTAGATTCCAAAATATGACACTTGAAATTTAAATTAGAATCATTAAAATTCCACCAAAATCATATTAAAAATTGGGACCTAATACTTAAAGGGGACCCATTTTCCCTTCGGTCAATGGGTCCTAAGACCTAAGTCCAGGACACTGAATTTCCAAGGCATTTTAATAAATGTTGGGAATCATTTCATATAAGTTTCCCTTTCAAAAAATAGGAATAATAATTCTTTGGAATGCATAATCTGGTCAATTATAGGCTTAATGAAGTTCAATTAATTAAGGGGATATAAACATAGTGTGAAACTATAAAGGAATATAATGTTCTACGCTACAACAATAGCAAGGAAGAACTCATAGAAAGTCAACATTATGAAGGAAAAATTGATCTATTTTGGATACCCTATCTCGCCTTAAATGGTTCAAAATAGATCCATAAAATATACATGCCTTAATTAAATTACCTATACCTAGGAGTGTTCATCAAGTTTAAAGTTTCCATGATTTATATAGCTTTTATTGTAGATTCATTTGAAATCTTAGTGGGATATGTGAATGCATAATTGAAACCATAAGGGGAGATATAAATTTTGAGGTGTAAAGGAGAGGATTCACTACCCTCAAGTGACATGGTCTCAAAGAGAAAATAGCCCCCATTTACCTCAAAGATGAGGAATAAATAATGTTTGTACAATTTAATTGAACTAAGACTAAGTTACAAATTACAATAATAATAAAATCATTTAATTACAAAAATGAATGAATGAATTGAAATCTCTAATTTACATAAATGGAAAGTATAGAAACTACATATTTTACCATAAAGAGGATTAACTCTTGGCCATGGATGATAGATGGTTGCGGGGATATCTATGCCCCATGTTGTAATCTCTAATGAAAAAGGAATAAGAGCCAAAAAACAAAAAAATTATAGCTTGCTAAATTTGTACATATACACACAAATAAAACAATATAAATGTTGGGTGTTGTTTCAGGTCTTGTCTCAATCAAAATCCCACTTTGGTGTTTCCACCTTCATGGAAAACCACATAGGATTGAGATAGAAAAAAATGCACAAATTAAAAGATGTGCGATACAAAAAAACCTCTCAAAGGAGGATAACCCCTATCAAGAATTAGACATGTGATAGAAACCAACCCCTCTAGGAGGAGAACCCCTATCACGAATAAAATAAATGAGATCAAATAAACAATATCAAATAGAAGAGATAAGATAATAAGAGAGAATTACCAATAGTCCATGGCCCCCTCTTGGATTGATAAACATGATGGATTAGCTAGCATGCAAGAGAAACCTTGACTATTGCTTGAGAGATAAATCCGATAGAGATTCATGATTAAAGTGTAATAAAATGAGAAAGAGAAAGATAGAATGAGATAACATAAGAATGAATTACAATGAGAGTGAAAAAATGAGGTTTTCTAAGGTTGCATGGGCAGTAGGATTTGTTACTCATGTGTTTCTTACAAAATGAAATGTGTCATAGGAAAATACCATTAAACATTCACATTTGAATCTCAAAAAAATTGGGGACGCTAGCAAATTTTAGAGACATCTACATGTCACATAAGTGTCCCATCAATACTTTTCACATGTTAGGCATTCAAGTTGCTAGTGCCTCGTCATTGTTGCCTATGAAGTTAGAATCAAGAAATTTTGAATTATAGGTTTTTTTTCATAAATACAACAAGCCTAAATACACAAGTGTGAAATTTTCATAGGGTGCAATTTTACAACACTAAATATTTGTCCCACTTTAGCAAGCTTTTTTTGGAGAAAAATCAGCTACACTAAAGTAGTTAAGAAAAATTTGATGCTAATTTTTAAATTTACATTTATTTACAAAAAGGGATATTTTAGAGGCTACAAAGGTCAAGAAATCATATACAAATGATGCTCCAATATTCGAGCTTGATGATAAAATACAACATATGATGTGAATTTTGGTTCTAAAAAAAAAAAAATTTGGGTCAGAGTCAAAATCAAAAGAAACTACCACAATGAGAAGAATGCTTTAGGAAATTTTTGGTGAAGTAAAAGAAAAATTTGATAAAGAGGTGAGTATATGCAACCTTATATTTTTTCTCCTAGCTAGGTTGGTGAAAATAGGTAGGTGGGAAAAGGTGAATTTTCCATGAAAAATAGGAAAAAATTGGCCTATATGTGCTTGGTGTAGGCCCATGGAAGGTCACTATTCACTATTCATGATGAGGATTTTATTGAATTTTTGAGAGATTTTTCAACTAAATTTCTAATAGATGATATTTCCATCTACTGAGGATTGAGTATATATGGTCCGTCATGGAGAGGGATGAGCCACTAGATTTGGTACAAGAAAAATTTCCCCTAACCTTTTACTTTTGAAAATTTTTTTCACGTAGGAATCACGAGTAGCACAAGTGTCCAACTGACATGACAGTGTCCTACAAACATGCTAGCATCCTTTGTACAATAGTCCACCTACTACATTTTCATCCAACCTACATGATTTTTTTGGATGATTAGGCTTTGAAATCCAACATTCCATGCAGACGTCTATGTGGTGCGTTATTAGCTTAGAGATTGAGAGAAAAAAATTAGGTCTAGAGTAGATATACAGACTAAAGATGTAGAGTAGAGATAGATTTCCTTGACATATTTTTTTAAGGGTTTTCCAGGAGTTTCCTAAGATCTATGAGCATGGAAAAGGTATTATGCTAGTGTTGTTGCAAATTTGTAGTGATCAGATTGCACTTGTTGATCATGCATTGTTTTAGCAGGATGAGTTGTGGTGGGTGTGCACTATGCCCAAGATCCACTTCCATACGCCAATGTTGATTGTGTTAATGGATAGGTGGGACACAAAAACCTCATCATTTCATCTCCCAATAGGGGAGATGACCATCACACTTGAGGATGTCTATTGTATCCTATAACTTCCCATCTATGGAGAGTGGGTGGCTTATTTTGAGGACTGCTCAACCTAGGATGCACAAGTTACACAACATCATTGCATTGGCCATGTTAGTCCTAAGAACACCTTTGACCATATTTATATGAGGTCATTAGAGTAGGGTCAAATGGCAGTACCAATTATATGTCACATTATGATCATGATGGTGGAACTATGTGTTACTATTGATGGGAGAGGCTCTCACATACATAGGGGCCTTGTCCGTTAAATTCAAATAATGGAGAAAAGGAGGATTGTCTACATCTATGTTTGGAGATTTCCTTTTTCACATCAACCATGGCATTCAATGATATGTGCATTAAGAGTCACATAGCATCACCACCTACACACTTCTACAACTGTGGGAATTTGAGCATATCACATGTAGATGACCATCCATATATAATCGAGGTGTAGAAAAGGATGACTCACTATTGTGTGACTAGAAAATTGATGAAATTATTTTTAAAGACAATGTTTTGATAGTTTGAGGAGCAACAAAATTTGTAGGTGAATGTATAGCTGAATGGGGGTTTAACTATTAGACAAGAGGCAACTGCAGAGGGTGCAGTGGGACCAATTCCTGGATAGCCACTTAAACCATATAATTGGCACCAAGTCACACAACAACTAAACCAAGTCCAAGTTGTACCACCAACTATGTCAATGTACATATAATTGCACAAGAGTGTGGACAAAGCAGGAGACCATCCTCATCCCACCATCATTGATGTCAAATTCAATGACAACAATGGTGAGGATGAGGACCTTCTAGAGTCCCTTACAACTAATGACATAAACATATCATTTTTCTTCACCAATTGGTGGATGACAGTAGATCCTACACCTACTTCCCATTAGGTTCCTTCGTTGGTGATGTCTATGCTTAAGAGAATGAGGTTGAGGCAACCAAGAGTGGAAAGAAGGAGGAAAAGGTAGTGGCAACACGTAGAAACAATGGTACATGATCTTGTGGTCTTACTCATAATTCTCAAAATCCAATTAGTTGTACCACCTTTTGTAGTGGCTATAGGTCTGAGCATCACTTATAGCAATGGTGCTCCCCTAATCCACATTGGTAGGAAGGGTACCCATGAACACATTTGATTTGGTCTACGTTGTTTCAAATTAGTTTTTTCATTACATGCTAGATCATATGTATATATATGCTTTGATGATATGTTGTTGATGTCATCCACTTTCTCTATGGTTTTAATGTTCACACAAGAGTGGCTCAACTTCTTTTGTCAATGTATTTTAGAGGTGGTCCCAACTATCTAGATATGGGGGTTGGTCCTTGATGCCTATGAGGAGAGCTCCATAATATTCTTTCTAAGAGAGATTAGGCCAAGACATGAGCTAAGAGTTTCAAGTAAGCACATGATACTCTATAGAGCCAGGTCGATGACCTTTCAAGATAGGTAGTGGTTACAAGGATAACACTCATTGATCTCTAGCATCCTCAAGTGCAGTAGTTGCAAGATGATCTAGTAACAACACAACAATGGGAGGACATGGTGACAAAGCATGTCATGTCCCTCAGAGATCAAGTGGGAGAGTTATGTGAGGAGCTACATGGAATTCGATCATGCAACATGTCCATGTCTCGATCACACTAATATCACTCACATGCCTCCATCTAGCAACTACCTCCACCACTACTAGCACCAAAAGGCTTAGGGAGTCATGCGTCCAGTGGATAGACACATTTGTTTTGTATCATATCATCATTTATATAGATTTTATGAATCTATAGATTCATATACAGATATATAGAACCCAAAAAATTTCATTATGGTGTGATACTTTACATGAATTTTTTTGACATATATATATATATATATATATATATATATATATATATATATATATATATATATATATATATATATATATATATATATATATATGTATGTATCTATGTATGTATATGTATATGAGATTTTGGATCAACATCATGTGTTCTGATGTGTATGTTTTCATATCATGTATGACTATGCTATGGATGTATGTTATTGGTGTATTCTTAGCTTAGATGCTATCATGATTAATAAACACACATTGGATGTATGCCTAATTAAATACAATGATGATCTAATTGATGTTTAACAATATAGATAGAATGTATGGATAAAAAAATGAATGAAACACAATGTATTGATACATAGCATAAAAAATAACACATGTATATATCATTCCTAATGATTTTTTTTTAACCTAAATACACATGTTCACATCATAACACAATTTAAAAAGATAATGTGTTAATGATGTAATGTCATAGCATAATGGATTGTGATCCCTGAAGAGGGATGAGCATCATTACCATGCAAAATAGACCTTATATGCATAGTATATGTGAAGATGTATTGTGTTAAGTGGTTATTTTAGAGGATTACCAACTATAAATGATAATCTTATATGTCAGAACCAAACATGAAGGTGGATATGTAAGGACCTTACCAATTAAGGTTGAATTTCCCATTTTGATTAGGTGGCGTATTTGCATTTCTCTAGTTCTCATAAAGAATAAGATCACCCACCTTAAATGTACAAGAAATAAATTTTTGATTATAATTCTTAGAAGTAGATTTTTGATAAGCATGAAGATGGTTGAGGGCCTTCAATTAGCACTCATCACAAAACTCAAGCTTATTTAGATGCTCAACATGGTAAGTGTCATCATCAATTAATCCTTTATGAGAAACCCAAAGAGATTAAATTTCCAATTCTAAATGCATAATAGCCTCAACATAGTACATAAGGTTGTATAGGCTTATACCATTAGCTATATGAAAAGTTGTGTGATAGGACCATAAGGCATAAGTCAATTGAGTATGCTAGTCATTATTCACAATTTTTTGAAGAATTAGTTCAAGATTTTTTATTAGACACTTCTTCTTGGCTATTAGATTGAGGATAGTAAGGTGTAGGAAATTAATGTTGAATGTGAGACTTCTCAAGAATTTCTTTATATCTTTGTTCTTAAATGAAGTTCCATTGTTAAAAACAGGGTGGAAGACAATCCAAAGTGAGCAATGATATTGTTCATAAGAAAACTATAGATTGCTTCAACGTTATTAGATCAAAGCATAATATCTTCAACCCATTTCATGAAGTAATCATTAGCTATGATGATGAAGGTATGTCCCTTACAAGGAGGTGATATTTTCCTGATCATATTCAATGCCCATTTGATAAACGACAAAGGAGAGGTCTAATTATGAAGCTCTTCTACAGGAGCTCAAATAAGGTTACTATGTAGTTGGGATTAAGGATATTTCTTGATAAAGGTAAATGAGTCTTACTCTATTGTTTTCAAAAAATATTCCATGTGAATAAGTTTACACACAAAGGATTTACCATTGAATTTTCCACCGCTAGAGCTCAAATAAGCTTCTTGAAGGACAAGGGGTATTTCAGCCTTATTGAGACACTAAAGAAGAAGACCATTGTAATATTTATGATAAATAACATTAGAAAAAACAATGTAACAACTTGAAAGCTTTCATATCCAAATGCAAGTATTTTAAGTTGCATCATGACAAAAATTTCCTATCTTTAGGTAATAATTTTATAGATATGAGGGTATCATTCGCTTGAGTCTACGTGAGCACACATGAGACTATCAAGTTTAGGTTAACCTAATAAAATGGAAGACTAGATAATGTAGACCATAAAGTGGTACTCATCCATACCATTGTCTAAGGATACAAGGGAAGTTGTGCTTTTGATTTAATCTATGTGATTATTCTCTCTCTTGCAAACATTGTTTACAGTAAAGAAGAAAATTGATCAAGTAAGGATAAAGCCAAATCTCAATATTGAGATAGCTTACTTTGCTTATCTTGACATATTCCCATAATTTTATTTACAATGAGCTCAAATACACTATGAATTTGGATATGTTTAATATTCAAAGATATCATGACACATAAGATGGTAATAAGGGATTTGTACTCAATGATATAGTTAGTGCAATGGAATTCTAATTGAAAATATAGAGGAATTGGCTTTCCTTTGGCCAAGATTAAAACTACACATGCAAGTAAACCTATATAGGTCATCCAAATCCTAATCTTGTACCATCTCTAGATCAATAGCTACTTTATCCTCTATCTAATCCCAAATCAAAGGAGTCTTACATGGTTTTCCATACAATTCCTCAAAAGGTGGCATGCCTAAGGAGCTATGATGCCCA
Source organism: Sequoia sempervirens (assembly GCA_007258455.2). Taxonomy (NCBI): domain Eukaryota; kingdom Viridiplantae; phylum Streptophyta; class Pinopsida; order Cupressales; family Cupressaceae; genus Sequoia; species Sequoia sempervirens. Next base: position 293,628 of record VDFB02260357.1, read on the forward strand.
TTATTGTAGGAAAACTCAACCAAATATAAATTCTCCTCCTAAAGAGATTGGTGACTCATTACATACATTCTTAGCATATCCTCTAACACTTGGTTCACCTCTCTATCTAGCCATCTATCTCAAGATGGTAATCTGAACTAAAGTTGAGTTGAGTTCCCAATGCCTATTCCACTAATGGCCATAGTGTTGATTTGAATATTGAACCCCTATCTAATATAATCCTATAGGGAATTTCATGCAATCTAATAATGTCCTCTAGGAAGAACTTGACTACTACTGGAGCTATACATGTCAAACACATAGGTGAAAAATGGGCTACTTTGGTCAGCTTTTTAATAGTCACCATAATGACATCATGGAAATGTGAGGAAAAATTTAGATCAACAATAAAATCCATCGAGATGGTATTCCATTTCCACTCAAGAATGTTGTGTTGGTAAAGAAGTACTACTGAATGCTAGTGCCCATCCTTGACTCTCTAACACTCAAGGCATCAAGTCACAAATTCTACAATGTCTCATCACATCCCTTCCTATTGATAAAACTATCTCAAATTGGCATAAAACTTCATCACCCTTGGATGTGCTACATATAGTGCCTTGTGTTCCTTTGATAGAATTACTATGAAAAGGGAACCCATGCTAGGTACATATATATGGAATCTATGATGTAGTAAGCCATCAGACTCCAAGGTATATCCTAAAAACTTACCCTCAAGGCCCCTCTATGACTGGATCTCATGTTGAACCAACCTATACCATTCATCCTCTGGTAGGTGCTATAGAATTTGAATCCTTAAATCAATGATCAATGACATGAATGACAACTCATGTCACCTCTTGCTCAATTCATCTCCAACCATGTTCTATTTCCCTTTGATATAATTCATGTCGAAGTTGTACTCGCATAAGAACTCCATCCAACCCCTCTAATGAGCATTTATATTTGGCCATGTGAATATTTACTAAAGGCTCTAGTGGTCTAAATGAAACTAAAAGTATTAAACTAATCAGACAAAAGGAAGTGCATCCACAGAACTAGAGCATGAACTACCACTGCTAACACCAAGTCATGTGTAAGGTAGTTCAACTTGTGGGTCTTGAGTTGTCATGACTCATATGTGATCACTCTACCCTCCTGCATAAGTATGGGTCCTAAACCATCAATATATGTGTTCGTGGAAACCATGAAATATATTGATTACTACTAAGATTGAAGTTCTAGTGAGATGCTCCTTGAGGGTCTAAACGGCCCTCTCACACTAATTTGTCTACTTAAAATTCTTCCCTTTCTAATAAAGGTAAGTGATAGCTTATGAAATCTTAGAGAAACCTTGTACAAAATGATGGTAATAACTTTCCAAACCCATAAAATCCTAACCTCTGTCACTATAGTAGGTGCTAGCCACCTCATAATATCTCTAATATTTCAAGGATCTATAGAGATTCCATAGCCAAATATAATATGACCAAGATAATGGACCTTTGGATGAAAGAAATCACACTTCGAGAAGCTTTGATATAACTAGTGCTCCTTGAAAGACTACAAAACCTACCACAATTGACCCCAAAGTGATGGGAGTGCCCCAAAGTGAGACACTTGGATGGATATGAACTTTATCTAGAAACTCCTCTAGCTACAACTTGAGCTCACTAAGCTCATGTGTAGGCATTGTATAGGATTCCCTCGATATTAGCTCCACCCCTAGCACCAAATCTATGTGTAAATCAATCTCATAATGAGGTGGCATACTAGAAAATTAAGAAAGGAAAGCATCAAAAAACTCTCTAAGAATAGGGTGGTTATCCAAAGATATCTCTATTTTCTCCTCATCCATATCCTTGAGAATGGTAACAAACAACTAATATCCCTTCTACAAACACCACTTCAATTGCATAGTGGATAGTGTGTGAAGAGAAATAGGACTCTCAACTCTTGTAATTGCCATTGGTGAACCATTGTCATCCACACACTCAACCACCTTCTAGAAGTAGTCTACCTTAGCCTGATGTGCATCAAGCCAATCCATACCTAAAACCACTCCATAGGAGCCTAATGGTGTGAAACTAAGGTCAACCAAAGTAGTCAAACCTCCAAATTGAAGGGGACAATTACAAACTATAGAGTCTACTAACACCTTAGCCCCTGAGGCTAGCTCTACCTCCCACCTACCATCATACCTAGATTCTGCTAGCCTACTACCCTCCACTATAGAAGGGGAAATAAAAGAATCAGATGCCCCATAATGAAACAAAATAGTAACAATAGTATCACCTATCATACCTAGGGTCTCAATGATCATATCCTGGTGCTCAATTTGGTAGTTCTTGATTACCACAAATACTCATTGTTCCTTGCCCACATATCCTACTATCTGCTAAGATATTTTTGAGTGTTTTCATCCAACTATAGGACCATGAGGGAAATCGCAAGCTAGGTGCTCCACTACCCCACATATGTAACAAGGAACTCTAGAATAAAATTGAGGTGGTTGTGTCTTGGTGAACTATTGAACTCTAGTTCTACTAGAACTAGTATTTCCTCCTCAACTAGACTATTGTGAATGCGGTTAGGTAGCACCAAATAACTAAAGATGTTGATCTCTACAAGGACCATGTGGTCACCATGGCCTAGATTGGCCACCTTGAAAGCCCTACTATGACCTAGGCCTCTAACTATGCTACTACTATGGTGGCCTAGATGGTCCTACTAAAGGCTAAATCACCCCTTTGAAGAAAGGGGAGGTTGTTGGAAACCATGTGATTAAGTACTCTAGTTGCGGTTTTGGAAGTGATCTTGTTCCTCCTAGGACTTCCCTTGAACCTCCTCTACTATGAGAGCCTTCTCTACAACATCTCAATGGCTCTCTAGATTTTCCATACATATACGTCCTGATATTCTTACATTCAAACCCCTAATAAAATGGTTGATGAGAAGTTTCTCATCTTGGATGTAGTCCACATATTATAGTAGCTCTAGAAACTAACACTCATAGTGTGTTATCGCTAGTCCTCTCTTCTAGAGGTCATGCAACTAATCATTAAAATTTTTCTTGAAATACTTATACAAATAGCATGCTCAAAATTACTCTAAAAATATCTCCCATGAGAGAGTATCAATAGATAAGTGGTGCTTACACTCATCTTGGTGCCACCAAGTAGACATTATATCTGTAAGAAAAAGTATCACACATGATTTTACATTGCTTGGATGCACATAGAACTCAAATCACCTATCAATATGGAGAAGCCATGAATCATCCTTAACTACATCTGTGGATCCCTCAAAATTAGGTGGTTTAAGTCATAGCTTCTCTCGAACATGATCTCTTGGATCCTAGTATGCTCTATCCTTGACTACTATCTCAGAATGGGGTACTTTTGTTTGAGGATCTAAGTGGACTAATCCCCTCTCCCCCTCCTCATCAAAATCATTAGGATTGTGGGGGGTGGGGACTCCTCCCATGCTTTCTTCACTCTGACCCATGTACCTTAGTCAAGTGATGAGTCTACTATGCTCTCTTCACTCTGACCCATGATGTACCTCAGTCATGTTGTGATGACTTAGACACATTTGGGGGTGTTAATGGTGCCTCCAATCGATCTAACTCTACACCATTTCTATAGCTATGTCCATGATCACACCCTTTGTTACTATGCAACCTAAAAACCATCTACCATGATAGCACCATAAATATTTATTACCCATGGTGAAACATATTCCAAAGTTCCCAATGTTGGAAACTAGGATATGATACGAAAATTTCATGCCCAAATTTTGCAACGAGGGAAAAAAAAAGAACTAATAATTTTTTTTTGAAATAACTAAAAAATTCTAGCTTTAAAGTATTAAACATGTAAGATTTTAGAAATATGAATGTTAGGTATGTGGAGGATCATCATGAGAAAAAAAGGCCCTTAAGTTGTGATGAAATTTAGAAAGATCAAAGTTAGGAAACTTGACATAAAAATTTGAATAAGATATATATATTATTTCAAAAATATGTAAGAATATAATCTATAGAAAATTGAATGTAGTTTCTAAACTACTAGGTTTTTTTTTTTAAAATCTATTTGGTGAAAATTTGAAATTTCAATTGAGTAGTACTTAAATTTTAGGAAAAAATAAGAAGTAGGTGTTTGTCTGACCACCCTAACCACAATAAAATGATAATATTTTTTTATAAGATTTTATATATAAGCAGAGGACTCATGTCCCGATGTGATGCATGTTTTTTGTAATTTTTTTCCAAGTTAATACTTAATTATGAATGTTTTATTAATTGTTTTTTAAAATATAAAAAATTGTATGTCTAAACACCTTAACTTGGTAAAAATTTCATGAAATTAATTTTTTTTAATCCTATAGTATGCAAAGCATAGAATGTGGCACATGTTTTAGATTCAAAAAATGTGATACTATTTGAAAGCTATAGATGTTTTTCAATCAGACTATCAATTGGGACTTTAGTCCTAATTCAAATTGAAAATGAATAATAATTATTTATTAAATTCAAAGTAAAGCATAATTTATATTGGTAGAAAGCTAAGAATCTCCTTTAAAAACCCTTTTCATTTCATCAATTTTGGGTAAAAAAAATGTCGTCAGCCACATACCCTACACATACCCATCATATCGCCACGTTTTGGCCCATCATGATCCTACACATACCCTATTTTAGATATCATTAGGACATGATAGTTGATGCACTTGGAGTTTCAGTGCAACCTTGAGGGGTTGTAAAATTTTGGGCTTCACCTTATTTTATAAACTATGTGAGTGGGTACACAACCCTTTCTAGGGTCCTTTTTTCCTAGAAAGTTTCAAGGTCGATTGCCACCCACTTAGGTAAAGAAATTGATCGAAATCATGCTAAGGATAACCTAACAAAATAAGGGGTAAAGAAACAATCCCATATAATTTGAAAAAACTAGTCATGCATAAAACAATTTGATTAAATAAACTTAATACACTACATAATGAGAATGAAAGAATTTAATGAGGTTTGCATCGATGAGGAATTAGATGATAGTTTAGAATGCATATTATATTTATAAAAAGAATATAACTTTATTATTTTTGGTGATGATAATTGTACATAACATAAAGAGGCACTACACTTAATGCTCCAAAGAAAAGGAGATTAAAAGGGTGAGGTATTATTAGGCATCGAACATTGGTAAAAGAAAGGTTCTAATAACCTTATATTTTTCTTCCCAAGCAAGAATCTAGATTTTTCCTAAGTTTGGGCCTCATTATAATTAGTTCCATGCCATCTATAAAGATTCATGATGTCCTGAATCCTTTGCTTGTGAGAGTGTGGGAGGAATTCGATGTTCAATATTCTCTCATACCAATAGCCCTTAATGAAAAGGAAGAAGAGAAAAATGGTTCATTCTAATTAAGTTAGACATTAGGCATCAATAATGATTCATACTAGATGCCTCAATAAAAGAAATAAATGATGAGGTTTAAGTCTGAAACATTAGACTTCGGACATAAAAAATACTTCTTGTTGAATTCCTTGGTGAAAGGAGGATCAAATGTTCATGTCAGAAATGTTAGACATTAGGCATCAACAATACCCCTTGCCAAATACCCTTAGCAAAAGGAAGAAGCATGAAGCACTAAGTCCAAAAAATTTGGACATCAAGCATTAGTAATACCCTTTGCTGAATGCCCTAATGAAAGGGAGAACGACCAAGTGGTTAAGCTTGAAAAGATAGACTTTGGGCATAGACAATACCCTTTTCAAAATGCCCTAATGAAAGGAAGCAGAGCAAGATGGTTAAGTCCAAGGATATTGGAGTTTTGGCATCAATAATACTCTTTGTTTAGTTTCTTGATCAGAAGGAAGAAGAATGAAACAATGAAGCACAAAGATGTTAGACTTTGGGCATCAACAATACCCTTTTTTGAATGCCCTGACCAAAATAAGATAGGAAGGCTTAAGTCTTATACGTCAAAATTCAAGAATTGTTAATGCCTTTTACTAAATTCTTTAGTAAAGAAGAAGACCAAAAGGGTTAAGTCCCAAAATGTTGGACTTTGAGCTTCAACAATACTCTTTGTTGAATGCCCTATTGAAAATAAAGAAAACTAAAATGCCTAAGTCCAATAGCGTCAAACTTCAGGCTTTGGCAATACCTTTTTCTGAAATCCCTTAACAAAGGGAAGGACACCAAAATGGTTAAAGTCTGATAACTTTAGAATTCAAGCATCGACAATACCTCTTGTCCAGTGCCCTCAATGAAATGAGGAAAACCAAAATTGTTAATTCCAATAGCTTCATACTTTGAGCATTAGAAATACCTCTTTCCAAATGCCCTCAATGAAAGAAGGAAAACCAAAATAATTAAGCCTGATAACTTCAGATTTCGGGCATGGGAAATACCTCTTGTTGAATGCCCTCAATGATAGAAGGAAAACCAAAATGGAAAAGTCTAATAACTTTGGACTTTGGCATTAGCAATACCTCTTTCCAAATTCCCTCAACAAAAGAAGCAAGAAGGAGGTAAAGTGAAACACCAATCTCCAACAACCTTAACAAAAGTTGGAGTTTCGCACTTCAGTGACTCGAGAGTTAGTCCATTGGTTTATGATGGACAAGATAGGAAAATGGTAAGGGGTAAGGAAAATGGCTAAACCCTGATAGGTCATAAAGGTCTTACGACTTAGGTGCTCAGACTTGTCTATTTACGTACATCTATGCTCTCCAAGCATAAGGTAAGGGGGATTAACAATCCTCAACCCTTGACTAACATGAAAGTTGGTAGAAATACACTATACTGTGATGATCTTGCATTGACTTTGGTTGACCCATGAAGGGGATAAAAATTTGTGACACATGGTGAATGTCAATTTCATTAATTGATTCACATCCTTGTTGTGAATCATTAAGGTTCAATGATCACATTAAAACCATGGCATTTGGGCTATAAGCATCCACTCCTGGTGCAATTACATAAATATCCAAGAAAGGTTTGGAGTTGTGATTTTGAAAAGAGAAAGGTATACAAGCTAAGTGAAAATCTTGTTTCATATCTTATCAATGCTAGAGGAGGATGTTCATTAAATTTGGACGGTGGTACAAAGCTCAAAGCCAGAAACCTTGATAGTGAAGAAAGAGTCAAAGGAGTGTTAATAGAACTCAAAAATCTATAGATCTCATTCCTAAAACAATTGGCTCAGATAGGAATACACCTCCCTAACACTAATGCACAAAGGGCCTCAAAAGAAATACAAGTTTTTCGCAAATGAATAACCATTTCTTTCATTCACATGAAAAAAATTCATCTCTAATTGCAAGAGCAATACACTAAGCTAAATTTTTTTTATAATATTCTTTGAATTAAACAAAAGGAGTGAATTGAATGACAATTATAGGACACACATTTATTTACATAAAAAATCATTTGTATAGTAACAAAAATAAGCATATTTTCCCTCAACGAAGGTTCAACTATAATGCAAGAAGTAAGGAAGAATAATACGATCCATATTTCTAGTTTCTTCCTACCCTTGCACACATCAATGCTTTCTTTATTAATCTATCTTTCTTTTCCAACATGGCTATAATTTACTTCTACGCAAAATTTTATACATCAAGAAATTTCATCCAATAAGAGGACTTTATTGCATTCCTAGACAATATGCATACATTTTCCCTTAAACAATAATAACAAAAAATATCTCTTCATACTATGTAACAATAGTAAGTTCCCATATTCCATTTCTTTCAACTACTTATTTATCTAACAGAGTTCTTGATTAAAGGAGTTATAAATCACTATTATATTTACAAAAAAATATCTCATAAATACATACTTAAAGATGGATCTAATGTTCAAAACTCCCTATTTCACTATACAAAAGAGAGATGGTTTAATCCAAATTGTAAGCTGAAACCAATTTGGACCTACACATATACACACACAAAGATGTTATCCCACATGGCTATAGATAAGTTCATCTATCAACCATAGGTTTTCTCACAAACCACCCCTGACCTAAGAAGTAACCAAAGATATGTGTACACAACAATAACATACACAACAAAATACTCCCTTCCTAGATTAAACATTTACAAGAGAATTCTATTAGAATCCAAAAATGGGGATAGAGGTGGACTACACTACAACATAGAGAAATTACTGTACAATAGGCATAACCAACATATCATTTTTATTTCCTTCCTTCTCAACAACCTAATTCTCCAATACTTCCCATACAACCATCCTGCATACCCTCAACCTCCATACACCCATATCACCATATTATCTTGGGTACTCATATCCTTTTGCCTCTCCTTCTCAATGGAGGAACTTGCTTTCCCCATGGAGGTTCCTATCAATTCATATTCCCTAATAAGGATTCTCTCCCCAAGTTAGGTGAGACTCTCTTCATACAACCCCAACCCAATTCACATGTAAATGCAAGAACACATAAAATAATATTTTCATACTATAGTGTCAAAAAAGGTATCCATTTTCCACAATTAATTTGGGAATAATTAATGAGCCTAATATTACCTTAATTTAGTGTTGTAATATTTTTTTCATATTCACATTAAGTTTAGCCCCATTTTAATTAAAATGGACTTAATTGTACCTTACTTAGGGTGTTGTAAAGTGTATCTTTACTCTTCCACACTGACCTATGGATTTATTAATTGATTGAGGTTAATTTTCCTTAATTTCCCCTTTAATTCAAATCCAAGCCTAATTAAATGCAATTTTTGAGGGACTAAACTCAACATTCATAAATTTCATTTCACAACACTTAATTTTGGAAGATGTGTGTCCTAGGTAAGTGACCTAGGACCCATTTTCCCTATAGGGAAAATGGGTCCTCACTTATTCCCAGGACCCTATTTTTACATGATATTTCACCTTGTCTAATGTGTGTCCTAGGTAAGTGGCCTAGGACACATTCACCCTATGGTGAATGGGTCCTCACTTAGACCTAGAACCTCTCTTTGAAATATGTTTTTGGTGGTGTTTTAATGATTTCAAATCCATAATTCATTTCCAACTTGTGATATTTGAATTTTGAGAATTAATGTTAAGATATGTATAAATACAAGGCTATTTTATTATTTTTCACCTAGCAAGTTGAAGTTATCATAAGAGAATTCAAGAGCATTTCTAGGGCATTCAAGGCTAGATTTATAGAATATTATTGTAGAAATCAAGATTCCATTGTCATTTCAAAGATTTATTGCATCATGCATGTAGTTTGAGTTAATATGATGATGTAGTGTTGAAGATCCGTTCAAGCATTCAAAGCCATTGTTTCACATCAAATTTCATGATCAAGATCTACATTCATTAAGGCTAATTCATGTTAGATTGTAGATTTATCCAAGGTTCAAATAAGGATTGGTGAGTTGTGGCATTGCATTTGTTCATTCATCGTTCCTTTCATGATTTTATTCATTACAAGGTTTAATTAAAAAAATGGTGTTTGACCAAGGCAAACCCCTATTCCCTAACAAACAAATTTTTTCACTCTTTGATATGTGATTGCAAGTTTTAGGTTCAAGATCATTTGAAGAGAAAAAATGAAGAAAGTTGTAAAGTTGTTAAAGTTGCAAGAAAAGTTGCTAAATCACAGAAACTGATTGAAATTTTTGATTTATGTATTTTTGACAATGAACAACTGGAATCTGGGAACGAAGACTGACCAGAACATAACTCAAAAACTAATTTTCAGGAGCCCTATCTAGGACCCATTCACCATAGGGTGAATGAGTTCTTAGTGAGGTCTGAAAAAGCATCTTTGGTGATAGGTACACATCATTCTACCATTTCCAAATCTACATTTTAATAGTTAGTTCTATTAGTTTTTAGATCTCTCTTCTATAATACACATTTTGAATGAAATAAGGAGAAATAGGTGCATCATACCCCCTTTTTTTCATTTTGGTGAAACTACCTCTATTTTTCCTCATTTTATTATGGTGAAACCAACCTTTTGAGAATTGTAATTATCTAATTTTGGAGTCCTCTTTCATCCTATATTTAGATATTGCATTCATTTGCATCTCTTTGCATTGAATTAGGTCTCATTTAAGGTGTCTAGTTTGCATTCAACTTTGCATTACATCTATGGTTTTAAGGATTGCATTTTTACATTCTTTAAATCTAAAAAATAAAAATAAATCAGTCATCTTGCATATCATTTACATAATACTAACTTCCATTTTAAAATTCAAAAAAAATTGCATAACAAATTAGGTGTTCTAGGTTATCATTTTGTCACATTTTTCACTTGCATTTCAACATCTCATTTATAGAAAATCAAACTATTTTTTTTGTAACAAACTAGAATACGAAAACCACTAAAAATAACTTAAAAATCTATTAAAAAAAAATTCAAAACCCTCATCTAGAACCCATTTTTCGTAGGGAAAATGAGCCCCTAATTAGGTCATAATCAAAATTTTTGGGCATTAAAATATTCATTTTTGTATTTCTATTTGGTACTTTTTGATTTTTGTTACTATTTGCAGAATTTTTGTCTCATTTATTTGATCATATTTAGCTTAATTTCATAAATTTAGTGCATTCTGTGATTTCAAATATGCATTTACAATACTTCATTTTTAGGATTTTTGCAATGTGTAATAAAAAAATTGCCTTGTTTAGTATATGAAAAATTGCATTTATACATTGCACTTTACCCTCTTTCCATTTTGGGTTGGAATTGAGTTTGTGAAACTTGTATGAGCTTTACAACTTGGTGTTGTAATAGTAATATTGTTGTGAAATGTAGTTTGGGACTCATGTCATCCCGCGATACACCATTTTCCATGGATCTTTGGTATTATAACTCTCTTTCTAAGAGTGTTGATAATCAACCCCCTATGGATCATAACATGTGTACTTCATTTCCCATGACTTTTGTACCTACAACCAATGTGCATTATGTTAACATCTCTGCCATGACTAGTTGTATTCAATATTTAGGGTATACCCAAAGCCAAGGTTGAACTTCAATTCCACCTTCTACAATACCCATTTCCATTCCTACATACACTAGTACTCAAGCCACGACAACCATTCAGCCTACTAGCAATTTGTCAATAGTTCCTTAGGTATTTCAACAATGAATCCTTCTAGATTTGTGCATTCAAATAATATATCTTCTCAACCATCTTTCCTCACAAATTTAAAATTCACTCGCTCTCTGTAAACATACACCACTCCACCTTATTCCCATCCATATCATAATAGCAACAATGATTCTGGACATTATTAACACACTTTTGCAAAAAAATATATCCCTTCAACAACAAATTTCCACCCTAACTCAAAACAACAATGTCAAACCTTCACAATACATCAAAAGCAATCTATTATCCTTGGAGATATTAAGAACAAAAATTCCACAAGGTATAGAGGTTCCTAGATTTGAGGAATAAGGTGGGAAAAGAGATGTCAATAGTGATCTTTCTACTTACACAACCCTATGTAGTGATTTAATTTTTGAAGAAAAAATATTGGCTAAACTCTTCACTAGATCCTTGAAAGATACTGCTTTAGAGTGGTTTTTCTCTTTACCGAATAATTCAATTCATTCATTGAATGAAATTATTGATTCCTTTTACAACCAATACCAAATTCATATGGGTCCCAAGGTTACTTTATCTAAATTGATGAAATGTAAACAAAAGGATGATGAGAAAGTCACTAATTTCATAGTGAGATATCAAATGCTTTATTCATAAATAAACATTAATATTTTTGATGTTGACCTCCAATGAATGTTTCTTGCCAATTTACAAAAAAAAATCCAAACAAAACTTAAAATTTTGGAATTCCCATCCTTTACATAGCTATGTATAACCCTTCATGATTATCAGAATTCAGTTAGTAGTCATGATGGGAGAAATCCTCCTAGCCATCCTAAAAAGTTTGAATCTGTACCTCAAAATAGTTACCAACCTTTCAAGAAATAGAACAGGGGATTTTTACAACTTAATACTTCTCAACCAAATCAACAAGTTGATAACCAAGTGGCTGTCAGAAAGATGAAAAATCATTTTTCCTTTGGGGATGGGAGTAGAAAATTTACCCCTCTACTTGATACCCTTCATAATATCATGTTGTCACCCATGGACAAACAATATGCTTTCCTTACCTCTAGTCAGAGCTCCTAATCCTAATAAGCCATTACCATCAAATGATATATCAAATTTTTATTGCCATTACCAGCAAAAAATGAAAATGATACATAATATTGCAAGCGTTTTAAACATCTTGTGCAAGACCTCATTGTTTCTAATCATCTTCTAATTGGAGGTGTGAATGATCAAGGTAATAATTCCATAGATCATGCTAACCAAAACTTACAAATATTTACCAATCCCATGTTGAAACACACTACTTCATTTGTCAAAGCTAGTTGAACAAAGAATGGTGTGATGAATGTTGAAATAGATGATGAAAATAGAAAAGATGACAATGAGGAAGAAATTATTAGAATGTTGTCATTTATTGAAGCTAAACCTCATATGGGACAAACCAAAATGACCCTTGATATTGCTTTCTCACAAAGTGACATAATCAAACATGCACCTAATAGTTCTCTTTACATAGCTGGAAGAAGCAATGAAAAACCTACCAATGGGATATTAATTGATACAGTCTATGTGGAGAATGTGATCACTAAAGAATTCTTATTTGTACATGAACTTTATCAAGATACATATTGTAGCATAGAAAAAAGGAAACTTGCTTTATTTAGGAATAATTAATGATAAGTTGTACTTAATGACACCTTAATCTAGTCTTGTGATGTGTTTTACACATCCACATTAGGTCTTGGACCCTTGCAAATTGAAAAAAATGCATTTATTGATGTCTTGTAAAGGTGTTGTAAAAAAACTTTCACATTTTTCTAGACTTTTATTAAGCATTTAAGTCTAATGGACCTATCTTTTCTTTCATTCAATATTATAAAATGTATTTAATTACATTCTCACATTAATCTAGAAGGCTTGTAAATTAAACCTAATCTTAATCTAGTGGTGTAATGTGTTTTACACATTCACATTAGATGTTGTACATTTCTAGGGTATGCAGACCTCATTTTAGTGTTGTAAAGTGTATTTAATCACACTTTCAAATTTAAATTTGTGTTCCTAGCCCTAATTTCCCTTTACATAATCATTAATAGGCCCCTATGACCCTATATTGTGCAGCCCAAGGCTTATTTTGATCAAAGATGGGCCTATAAAATCAACATAAAAACTAAAACTCTTCATTCCCAACATCCTAGTTGGCAAAAGAGCCCCTGTGGGACCAATTTGCCACTTTGGGTGAATGAGTCCCATCTAGGTGGGACTAAGTCACCCAAACTGGTGAATTAGTACCATTTGGGTGATTTTTGAGGTTTGAGCAAGAAAAAAATGGGTTTTAGGTTTAATTTTCCTCCATGTCAGCCTTGGGAATCAAATTAATGAGAATTTTAGGTGGACTTACTATATAAACAAGATTTTAAACCCTAATTCATAATCCATTCATCATTCATCCTCCATCTCAAGTCAAGCAAGCTAGGATTATGTCATTTAGAGAGCATTCAAGATCATCTTTTAGACATTCAAGGGAAGATTCTTCATCCATTGTTTCCAAAATTCAAGATCTATTATCATGGAAAGTTTCTAATTCCTTCATTTCATGTTCATTCTTCATCTTATTTCTTCATTTGGTTTAATTACCTAAAAGGGGTTTGACCAAGGAAAACCCTTATTCCATAACATTCAACATTTCTCTTTCTTTCCTTGTGTGGTTGTAGATTTATGCACCTTGAAGGTTTGGAAATCATTGAAGAATAGGTTACAAAATTTTTGAAGACATCTCCCTATTTACAAAGTCAAAATATCCACAAAAAGTTACTTACAATGCCATAAATTAAGGTTTCAGATCTAGACACCTAGGCCAACAAAAAGTGCAAACCAAGTGCTTTTGTTTCCACTTTCAGATTTTTCAGAAAAGCCAAAGTGGACTCATATTCCATTTGTGGCATATTAGTCTCGCTACACATATATTTCAGAGATTTCTATAGATTTGGATACCCATTTGGCTAAAACGAACTCCAGAATAGTTTTCCAGATCTGGGACTAACTCGCCCAAAATGGCATATGAGTCCCAGTAGGTCAAAATTCTAGAATCAGTAGCATTTCTAGTCTTCATCTTAGACTCTACAAGTTTCTAGGTGCACACTTTTAGTTTTACAGTTTTTTGTTTTGTTTCATGATCATTTCTATGTCATTTAGTATATGTTTGCATATCACATTATGTTTTCAAACATTTTACATTTTCCAAGTTTTGCATTAGTGATAAACCCTCTTATTAGTTTTTAGCCTTTAGGAAAATCCATTTTGACATATTTCAGTCTTCTTTGCATTGAAATCTCAAGGGTTTGTTCTTGAGTGAAGTGTTGATCTTTGTCTCTCTCCTTCGAGTGAACCTGCTTTTTGAATACCGTCTTTTCTAATTTGGCATCCATCATAATCCTAGAATTAGCTTGCATTGCATTTTTTCATTAGTTAAATTGTATTCTAGGGTTTCAAATTTTACATTAGTGAAAGTGAATATAGGTTGCATTTTTGCATCTCAAATTCTTACAAATTTCTAAAATTCCGCATTTGCGTCTTAGCTCTGCATCATTTAGCATTGGAAACATCAAAATCAATAAAAAAAAAATGAATAATCTAAAAAAAAATCATATTGGGACTCATTCACCACCTTAGGCGAATTAGCTCCTTTGCACCCCTAAAATTACCTTTTACAACACAAAAAACCTTGTTTTTAACCTTTCATTTGTAGCCATTAACCATTTGTATTAGTTGATTGAGTTTCTATTACATGCATTTCATTATATCTAGCTTAAATTCGCTCATTTCATGTATTTCTCAATTTAAAATTTGCATTTCCAATATTTCATCTTTCAGGTTGTTGCATAATGTAATCTACAAATTACCTTGTTTCACATTTGAAAATTTCATTTAAACATTTCACCTTAGATCATTGCATTGCACTTTCTCATGTTAGCATGTGTTATCTTCAAGCATTTAGTGTTTCTAGAATATCAAGTGGCTTGTATGATTCTATTTTCTCTATTCATGGGAATAATCTAGGACAATATAGTAGAACCTTTGCTAAGCATGTTGCATACCCTCCTAGTACCTATCAGATTTGTAAGAATGTCTTAACACAAGAGGATGCAAGTGTAGACAATCATAACAATTTCACTTGATATTCTCCCAATACCTCTCCTATTAGTGACAAAGATATCTTGGTGAAAGAAGCTACAAGTATTGAGAGTCTTGATTGTCCCTCTGCTCTCCCGCCTTTGGAAGATATTAGACAATAAGCACATGAGATTATATAAATGTTTCTAAAAATCACCTTACCTAGTCTCCATAACCATGAAAATCAAACTTATCCTTCTCCTAATATCCCTCCTTGATTCCAAGAGGATGTGTTGGTGTTAGAAGATATACCTATTAAAATTCATGAGAATCTTGACCCTCTCTTCCCTAATGCTCCTACCATTTGGGACAATCTATTTGAAAATCATAGTGCTCGTTCTCTTCATGCCTCCCCTACTTGTGATCAAGCTAGTTTACAAACTCTAACCATGAAATGTGTTGAACATATTACAAGCTCTACTACTAGGGTATATAATATGGAACAAGAACATGAGACCTTAAAAAAAATAACAATCAAATAGATCGTTTTCATAACATCCTCACTCTTTCTAAATAAGACAATTCAACCATTGATAACTCCCTTACTTGTGATGAAGTTATTTTAGAAGACCCTGCAAGCCTTGCATGTCAACAACAGTTTCCTCAAAGTTCTGCTAAAATCTCTCATCCTAGGGAGGATACCATGGTGCAACAAAAGGAAAGCATTGGAAATAATGATAGTATGCCCTTAGATGAAGATGACGAAGTAACATTAGACTCTCACTTGCTAAGGGATGTTAATATTATTCAACCACAACTCATCCTTTAACTAGCATCAAACAAACCTAAAACTAATAGGAAACCCAAAATTTTCCTTTACCCACCTAAGAACAATGTTTCACAACAACTGAGTCATAATATCGTTGCTCATACATATGTCGAAACAATCCACAACTGCAACAACCAACCCCAATGTCCTTACCTTTTCCTAATCCTATCCTACCTAAACCTATCTTACCAAGTCCTCCTCATGGAAAGGATCATGATATTCTCAATAAAATTAGGAATACTCATGCTAATATATCATTATGGGACCTTATTCAAGCATCTGCTCACTATCACAACATGATTCAAACAACCTTACTTGGCAAGTTCCTGTCCCTTCTAATGTACAACCAAATGACATAGCAGCAATGATTCAAGGAATAAACAATAAAATTTTTATTCTACCAAAGTAAATTCCCCTCTTTGGAAGTGCAAAAAATAAATGAAGATTTAATAATACTATCTTGAACTATAAATTTTTGGGTAGGGCTTATAGAATACTCTTGCACTCTTATGATGTTTTACCTAAATGGAGAGAAATAAACCCCACTCAAAAGATCTAGGTGGTTCACTCAAATAGAAGATTGTATGATATAATTAAGACTAAATGGGATGATCTAAATGCAACTAAGCTAAGTAATTGAATGATTGTGAATGAAAAACTTAAGAAATATGCAATGTTTGAAAACACATTATGTAATGCAAAAACTCCTAGAAATGAATGCAAAATGTAACAAAACTTGATGAAACTGAAAGTGTGCACCTAGAATATGGATGGAGACTAGAAATGGATTTCAGAATGCTACTAATGCTGATTTTCAGGCCTGGTGGGACTCATTCACCATTTTGTGTTGTGTGAATCATTTTGAGTTTTGTAAAATTGTGTCAGAACCTGTTTTTGACAAAAGGGTATCTAAAAGTGTAGAAAACTCAAAATTGACCTAGAAGTGGTAATCATTCACCACTCATGGTGAATGAGTCCACTTTTGAATTTATAAATATTCAAAGGTGGATTTTGGAGCTTTCGGTCTGCACTTTGGCTTTCTACAGGTGTCCACTTCTTAAACTCTAATTTTTGAACCTAAAAGTGATTTTTTGTTGATATTTTGGCTTGTTGAATGAAGAGGAGACTTGAAGAACCTTGCAACTTGATCTCTAATTATTTCCAAGCTTCCAAGAGTCTTAAATTTGTAAACACACAAGGAGAGAAAGATAAATGTTGAATGTTAGAGCATAGGGGTTTGCCTTGGTCAAACTCCTTTTAGGTAATTAAAAAAAATGATGAAAGAATCGAATGAAACATGACATAATGGAGTTTATTACCTTGCAATGATGTTTGATCTGTAAATTCTACAATAAAACATGAAGAATTTTCCCTTGAATGTCTAAGAATTTATCTTGAATGACTTGTAATGATAAAATCCTAAGTTGCTTGACTTGAGATGGAAGAATAATGAATAAATAAGGATAAGAGATGCAAATTAGGGTTAAAAGACTTATATTTATAGGAATTTCACCTATTTTACCTATTAATACCTCATCACAAGCCGCCCTCTCAAAATAATAAACTTAAATTTCACTTTTTTCCCACTCAAAGGTTAAAATTGAGCCAAATGGGAATCATTCATCACCCATTGAGAATGGGCCCACATGGATGGAACTAATTCACCATGGATGGAAAATGGGTCCCACAGGGGCCATTTTTCTAGCTAAGATGCTAGGAGATAAGGAAATAAGGTTTATATTGCAACCTTGTTGGGTATTCGATCAAGTTAAGCCTCATGATGCATACTTTTGGTTAATAGGGGCCTATTAGTGATGATGTAAAGGTAAATTAGGGATTGGGACACATAATTCAATGTGAAAAGGTGATTAAATACACTTTACAACACTAAAATGAGGTCCACACAGCCCAGGAAGGCACAAGAACCAATGTGAATGTGTAAGACACATTACAAGACTAGTTTAACATTAAGTTTAATTAAAAAACCTTCTAGATTGATGTGAAGATGTATTTAAATAAATTTTATAATGTTGAATTAGGGAGAAATAATTTTATGAAGTCTAGAAAAGCATGAAATTCCTTTACAAGAGCTTACAACACCTTCACAAGATGCCAATAAACACATTTTATTCAATGTGCAAGGGTCCAAGACCTACTATGGATGCGTAAAATGCCTCACAACATTGAATCAAGGCCTCATTAAGCCCAATTGAATGTGAATTATTCCCATGTCAAGCAAGAGGCCCTTTTTTCTATGGTGCATTTAACCCCCACTTTAGTGAAAGGATTAAAGTAGACATTCAAGAGAGATCTGAGTGTACAAATGTTGATGACAAAGAATTACAAAGATCAAAGGAGGTTGCACAAGCCCACGGGATCAAAGATCCTAAGTCAGACCATCAAGATACATAATCACATGAAATGGAAAGAAAAGAAAGGTGAAAATGAAAAGGTGGATTGAGCTTCAATCGTTTGTCCAACTAGTTGTGGATTAGATCTGGGCTTGTTTGTCCAAAAATACATAGTCACTATCAAGTGACGGAACTCTTGGCTTTCTGATGGGTAAGAAGTCCACAACATACTCACTCTGGTGCCATGGAAATTTTGATTATCCATGGGTTGAGAAATCCCAAAGGTGAGAAACATACACTAGTTGGTATGCACCCAAACACATATGTGGCTATGGGGAAAGTCATGCATTAGAATGAGCTTCCTAATCAACCATATCAAAGTTATACCTCCTGATAACTTTAACAAGGCACCACAAAGGAAAATTATTTTCAAGCTCTACGAGGTAAGCAAAACTTCGTATGCACTTGACACTCATAGAAATTGTTAATGTAGAATTGATCAAAGGGATTTTTCTTTTTTCTTGTAATGTCTCATCTTAGGGAACATGATTCCAAATGTCTCCAAGAGAGGATAACTGAAAACAATATCATCTTGTTTCCAAGAGAGGACAACTGCAATGTCTCCTCCTAAACAATATTGTACCTAATGCTTCCAAAAGAGGGAGTTGAAAGAAAATAAAGTCATGTGATGAAAAGGAAATTCAAGTGTTCTAAGTGGTGATGTATTCCCCCACTTTAAAGTGGTTGCAAGTCCTAGTATATGAGAAATTTCTTTAAAATAGAAGAAGGAGAACATGAGAGCTTACTTGTAAATCTATCTGCCAAGTCATATGCTTCTCATAAGCTACATCATAAAAAGGGTAATATGTCATATGTGAGCCAACTTAAAGCATGTTTTCCACATCCCAAGCTTGCTATTATGTATTCATGAAAGGTTAACGACTAGCCAAAGAAGGAAACCACAAGTGACATACGAGTATAAGAATAATAAAACCCTTACCCCCATTGAGTGCAAGAAAATGGAGAGCTGAAATGATTGATGAAATGCATGCAAGAGTGAAAATAGGTATCAATTAAAGGAATATGCCCCCACAAAGGGAAGCATACCAAACTTTTCAAAATTTTGGATTTTATGACTCAAAGTTGTGCATTCATTAGTGGAATGACCATGAACTCTATGGTAGGCACAGATGAAGTCTTGGAATAACATTTCTGTCAAGTTCTTGGAGGGAGAGAGATCAGGTGATCTTGGAGGAGTCTTGACAAGATATCCTCTTGATCAATGGTAGAAGGTGGTGTTGTGGTTGGTGTCAAAGATACATCTTTCTTAGTATGAGTTGTCATATCTATGCAAGTTTCTCTAGATTGTGAGATTTTGTTCTCTCCTTTATAGGAAGGTGTAAAATCTAGCAAATTCAATTCATGAGTGTTTTGCATGATGACATTTTCATTAAGCAAAGTTGCATTTGTTTGTTTCATATTTTGTAAAGCATAATTTGCAAGACCACTAATGTTGATGAGTTGAGGATGGACAACTGTTAAGGATGATTTAGGAGTGTGTTTTATGAGATTGTTGATGTTGAGTAAAGGCTTGGTTGTCTTGCTCAAGGAACAATAACCAAGACCATGAGTGGTTTGTTGTGTGTTAAGCTCTCTAGGTTTATGGATACCTTGTTCTTGAGCACCACATCCTTTGCCACTATATCCAAGTTGTTTCATGAGCTCATAACCTTTTATGTAAAGCTTCTTCATTGTTGTTGGATTGGGTGGTGATTGTTGATAAGCATTGTCAAAGGTAACTATGTATTTTTCTTCTTACATTCTAAAGTGGTTGACGCATATTCTTTCGAAATGTCATCTGAATTTTGTGTTGACATTATTGTTGGTTGGTCTTGTTTCCCATATTTCTCTTGTGTGATTATGTATTCACCCATAAATAATGGTGTGAATTCAAAGGATCCCCAATCATCACCAAATAATTTAGATGGTGATTCCTCATCGTTGTGTTCAATTTCAAGAGGATCTATGTTGGATGTTGGAATTAATGTTTTTAGAGGACTTGTAGCTCCTTTTTCAAGCTGCAAGCAACTTTCAAGCTCGGGGTTTATTTCAACTTGATAAATGTTATTGTTATAGACATATTTCATTATACGATGAAGGGTTGAAGGCACTACATTCATCTCATGAATCCATGGTATTCCTAAAAGAATATTATGTGAAAGATCATAAGGCATGACATGAATAAGAGTTTACAAAGTAGCTACCCCAACTGTAATAGGAAAAGTAGTTACACTAAGCGATTACTTTGTTGTATTATCAAATTATTGAATAGATACAGAGTTAGGTATTATTTGTGACTTGTCAACACACAATCTATCAAGGAGATTCACACTACACACATTAAGGGAAGAACCATTATCAATAAGGGTTCACTTTATGCCTATCCGATTGTATTGAGCAATGATCATGAAAGCTTCATTTTGTTTTTGCACTTCCAAAAGGGGAAGTTTAGTTTGGTGGAAAATAATTTTAATTTATTCCTTGGATCATGGCTGAGGAATGATCATGAAATCTTCATTTTGTTTTGCACTTCCAAAAGGGGAAGTTCAGTTTGGTGGAAAATAATTTCAATTTATTCCCTGGATCATGGCTACTATGTCATTCATTTGCGCAGTAGAAGGGATTGGAACTTGTTGCAAGGATGATTGTATCATGTTGTTATAGTGAGAGAAGGCTTGAATAAGGTCCCATTATGAGAGTTTAGCAGGAGTATTCTTTAGTTGTTCAACAATATTGTACTCCTTTCCACTAGGAAGACCTGGTAAGATAGGTCTAGGTGGGATATGATTAGGAAAGGGTAAGGGTGTTAGGGTTGGTTATGATGGTTGTGGATTCTTTCAAGTTTTATTTGTATGAGAAATGGTATTGGGTATGTGCAGGATCATCATGGAAAAAATAGGCCCTTAAGTGGCAAAAAATTCAAAAAAATCAAAGTTAGGCAACTTGACATGAAAATTTTAATAAGTTATCTATATTATTTCAAAAATATGTAAGAATAGAATTTGTAGCAAATTGAATGTATATTCTAAATTATTAGGTTTTTTTTTTTTTAAAAATCTATTTGGTGAAAATTTGAAATTTCAATGTAGTGGTACTTAAATTTCAGGGATAAAATAAGAAGTAGGTGTTTGTCTGACCACCCTAATCACAATAAAATGATAATAATTTTTTATAATATCTTAGACATAAGTAGAGGACTCATGCCCCGATGTGATGCATATTTTTTTGTAATTTTTTTTCAAGTAAATAAATAATTATGAATTTTTTATTACAACTTTTAAAGAATATAAAAACTCATGTCTGACCACCTTAACTTGGTCAAAACTTCATGAAATTCAATTTTTCTTTTTTTAATCCTATAGTATATGAAGCATAGAATGTGATGCATGTTTTTGATTCAAAAAATGTGATACCGTTTGAAAGCTATAAATGTTTTTCAATCAACCTATCAATCAAGACTTTAGTCATAATTTCAATAGAAAATGAATAATAATTACTTATTAAATTGAAAGTAAAGCATAATTTATATGGATGGAAAGATGAGAATTTCCTTTAAAAACCCTTTTTTTCATAAATTTTGCATAAAAAAATAGTCATCAGCCACATACCCATCATATTGCCACTTTTTGGCGCATCATGATCCTACACATACCCTATTATAACACAATTGTTGTGATATATTATTCATAGGTGGGTAAAGGACAATTTAGGGTTTGTTTCGAGGTGGAGGTTTATGTGAATGGGGGTAAGGGATGGGTTGAGGTTGAATAATGTTAACATACCTTATCAAGTGAGAGTCTATATCATTATTGGGGCTCTTTACATGCATCATGATATTGTTTTGAGGAGAACTACAAACCAAATTTTCTTGACATTCCAAGGTTGGTTCTCCTAAAAGGACTTCATCATAAGTATGAGGATGATTAATGGTTGAATTGTCTTGCTCAATAAGGTGTTTCTTAGGTGAAAGGGGATAAGTAAGATTCTCATGACATTCATTGGTTGTGTTTTCTAACATCAAAGAATCTTCCTTTAAACTATGGGAGATATTGGGAGAAGAACAAGTATTATTTTTATGAGAATTTACAATGTCATGGCTTTGTTCTCAAATGTCTTCCAAAATAGGATAGATAGGAGAAGGATCATCAAGAGGGTTGTTGTAGACTAACATGTCCTCATCATTTATAATCTTATTTTCCTCAAAATTATTCTCACAATGGAAATTAGGTAAGGTGATGTTTAAGAATGTTTCTATGGTTTCATTCTCTTGTGCTAAAATATCTTCCCAAAGGGGATAAGGAGAAGGACAAGAAAGATCCATATGATGCTCAATGATTGTATCTTCTTTCACCAAGATACCTCTGTCACTAAAAGGAGAGGTATTAGGAGAAGCACAATAATGATCATCATAAGTATCCATGTTTGTATGCTCTTCTATTACATTATCCACATAAATAGGGGAGATAGTAGAGGGTGTGAGTTTAAGGTTAAAATTTTCATTTTCACTCTCTTGTGCTAAGAGACTCTCATAACTAGGACATGCATTGAATGAATGACGATCATGGTTATTGACTAACTTATTCTTTGTAAATTTGAAAAAGACTGAAACTAACATTTTGAAAGAACAATCTATGCTAACTCAAAATGCAATGTAAAATGATGAAATGAAAGGAAATTTTTAGAGGATAATTAACTTGTTATGCTATGTAACACTATGACAATGTAAACTCGAAATTGAAACCATGCATGAAATGACCTAATTTAGACTAGGTTTGATGAAATGCATGTTATAGAAATGCAGCTAATTGATACAATTAGGAAATCACACCAAACAAAAGCCTAAAAACAAGGTTTTGAGCTCTATAAAGGGAATTTTTAGGGGTCAAAAGGGACTGATTCGCCCAGGGTGGCGAATGAGTCCCAATATGGACTTTGTTCAGAAATTTTAGAAAATTTTAAGTGATTTTTACATTTTCTAAGTTATATGATGTAGGCCTAAGTTAGCAATGCAAAATTTCAAAAAATTTAAATGAATTTATATGCCAATAATGCAACCTAAATGCTCTTTTTATGAATGCAAAATTTGAAACCGAACATGCAAATGAAACCATGCAAACCCTAATGCAAGATCAATGCAAGATAGATCTATGATGAAGGACTCCAAATCATAAAATAAAATTTATTCTAAAAGAAGGTTCACCAAAATGAATAGTAGATTTTTTATGTAGGGCTTATATAGTACTCTTGCATTTGTAGGATGTTTCACCTAAAAGGAGAGAGATAAACACCACTCAAAAGATCTAGGTGGTTCACTCAATATAGAAGATTGTATGATGTAATTAAGAGTATATGGGATTATCTAAATGAAACTAATCTAAGTAATTGACTGATTATGAATGCAAAACTTAAGAAATATACAATGTTTAAGAACACATTATGTAATGCAAAAAATCCTAGAAATGAATGTAAAATATAACAAAACTTGACGAAACTAAAAGTGTGCACCTGGAATATGGATGGAGACTGGAAATGGCTTATGGAATGTTGTTGATGCTGATTTTCAAGCTTGGTGGGAATCATTCACCATTCTGGGTGAATCAGTCCCTCTTCTGCAAAATTATGTCGGAACCTGTTTCTAACAAAAGGGTATCTAAAAATGTAGAAAGCTCAAAATTGACCTAGAAGTGGGAATCATTCTCCACTCATGGTGAATAATTCCATTTTTTAATTTCTAAATATTCAAAGGTGGATTGAGGATCTTCTGATCTGCACTTTGGCTTTCTATAGGTTTCTACTTCTGAAACTCTGATTTTTGAACCTAAAAGTGAGTTTTTGTTGATATTTTGACTAGTTGAATGAAGAAGAGACTTGAAAAACCTTGTAACTTAATCTCCAATGATTTACAAGCTTCTAAGAGTCCTAAATCTATGAACACACAAGAAGAGAAGGAGAAATGTTGAATGTTAGGGCATGGTGGTTTGCCTTGGTCAGACCCCTTTTAGGTAATTAAACCAAAATGATGAAAGAATTGAATGAAACATGCCATAATGGATTTTATTACCTTTCCATGATGTTTGACCTTGGAATTCTATAGAAAAACATGAATCTTCCATTGAATGTCTAAAAAATGATCTTGAATGACTTGTAATGATAAAATCCTAAGTTGCTTGACTTGAAAAGGAATAAAAATGAATGAATAATGATAAGAGATGTGATTATGGTTAAAAGAATTATATTTTTAGGAATTTCACCTATTTTACCTGTTAATAGCACATCCCAAGCCGACATGTCAAAATAATAAACTTAAATTTCACTTTTTTATTGCTCAAATGTTAAAATTGAGCTAGATGGGACTCATTCACCACCCATGGTGAATGGGTCCCACCTGGATGGGAGTGATTCACCATGGATGGCGAATGGGTCCCATAGGGGCCATTTTGCTAGCTAAGATGCTAGGAGGTAAGGAAATAAGTTTTATATTGCAACCTTGTCGAGTATTTGAGTAATTTAAGCCTCGAGATGCACAATATGGGTTAATACGGGCCTATTAGTGATGATGTAAAGGTCAATTAGGGCTTGGGACACAAAATTCAATGTGAAAGTGTGATTAAATACACTTTACAACACTAAAATGAGGTCTACACATCCTAGGAGGGCACAAAAACCAATGTGAATGTGCAAAGGAACATTTCAACACTAGTTTAACATTAAGTTTAATTCAAAAACCTTCTAGATTGATGTGAAGATGTATTTAAATACATTTTATAATGTTGAATTAGGGAGAAATAAGTTTATTAAGCCTACAAAGGTGTGAATGTCCTTTACAAGACTTTACAACACCTTCACAAGAGATCAATAAAAAGAATTTATTTAGTGTACAAGGGTCCAAGACCTAGTGTGGATTCATAAAGTGCCTCACAACACTAAATCAAGTTCTTGTTAAGTCTAAGTTAATGTGAATTATTCCCATGTCAAGCAGGAGGTTCATTTTTCAACGGTGCATATCTTAATACAAACACATAGGGATAAAGTGAACCTTGTTGACAATGGATCAACCCTTAATGTGTGTATCGTAAACCTTTTGGATAGGCTTCATGTGGATAAATAAAAAATTCAACCTAATTCTTTATCTCTTAAAGGTTTTGACAATATCAAAAAAAAACTGCTCGGTGTGATTACTTTACCTATTACAATTGGGAAGGCCACATTGGAAACACAAATCCATGTTATGCCTCATGATCTATCATATAACCTCATTTTAGGTAGACCATGGATTCATGCAATGAATGGGGTGCCTTCTACTTTTCATCAATAATGAAATACATCTATAACAACAAAGTGTACACACTTGACGTTGATCTTGAGCCTTATAGTGTCTTACAACTTGAGAAAAAAAAAACATAATCCCTTGAAAATATTAACACCAACCACACAAGTGGAACCCATGCAACAAAAAGAAAAAGAATGACACATTGATGAAGTTTCAAAGATATTAGATAATGATTGGGGTTCCTTAGTTTTTGGACATGCATTCATGGGTGAGTACAAGATCATAAACAAATATTAAAATAAGGGACACAAAAAATTAGTCATGTCAACACAAAACTTAGAAGGCCCTTCAAAAGCATCCACCTCAACCACTTTACACAAAGAAGAAAATTACACAACACACTTGGAAAAACTTAACCATGAACAAACACCTAATCCAAAAGCAATAAAAAAGCTTTATGGAAAAGGCTATGAGCTTATGAAACAACTTTGATTTAGTGGAAAAGGATGTGGTGCTAGAGAACTAGGTATCCATGTCCCCATCAAACCTAACACAAAAGAAACAACTCATGGTATTTGTTATTCTCCTTTGATAGAAATCACCAAGCCTTCACTCAATATCAACACTCTTATAAAAAATTCCTCTAAACTGACCTTAATGGTAGTACACCCTAAATTGATTGACACTAGTGGTCTTGATTATTATCCTTTGCACACAAAGAAATCTTCACTCAATGTCAATGTCATCTCACAAAATTCTCATGATTTGATTTTGTTAGATTTTACACCCTCCAATAAAGGAGAGAACAAAATCTCACAATCTAAAGAGTCTTTTGTAGATATGACATTTTCTACATCTAAGCAAGAGATATCTTTGTTGCATAATACATGAAAATATACCATTAATCAAGAGGGTATCTTTTCGAGACTCCTCCAAGATCACTTGATATCCCTTGCTCCAATAAATTGAAATAAATTCTATTATAAGACTTCATTTTACACCTATCACATAATCCATAATCATTCTACTAATGAATGTAAGGCTTTGAGTACTAAAATTCAGCATCTTAAGGGGTTTGTGTTGGAAACAAGCAACACTAAGAGGGGGGATGAATCAATTTTCTACAAAAAATAATTCTTTTACTTTGATCCTTAATCCACTTAAAACATTTAATTAAAATCAATATGTAGAAATTGAAAGCAAGAAACCACACAACCATAATACAAGTATTTTTACGTGGAAACACTATTATGAGAAAAACCATGGTGGATGGCCCATCCACAATAAGTTCTGAGTAGGGTATGTGCAGGATCATGATGGGCCAAAAAGTGGTAATATGATGGGTATGTCAGTGACAACTTTTTTTTTACCCAAAATTGATGAAACGAAAAGGATTTTTAAAGGATATTCTCAGGTTTCCACCAATATAAATTATGTTTTACTTTGAATTTAATAAGTAATTATTATTCATTTTCTATTCAAATTATGACTAAAGTCCTGATTGATAGGCTGATTGAAAAACAACTATAGCTTTCAAATGGTATCACATTTTTGAATCCAAAACATGTGTCACATTCTATGCTTTGCATACTATAGGATTAAAAAAGAAAAAAAATTTCATGAATTTTTTACCAAGTTAAGGTGGTCGACATACGAGTTTTTATATTTTTTAAAAGTTGTAATAAAAATTTCATAATTAATTATTTACTTGGGAAAAAATTACAAAAAATATGCATCACATCGAGACATGAGTCCTCTACTTATATCTAAAATATTATAAAAAATATTATCATTTTATTGTGGTTAGGGTGCTCGGACACCTACTTATTTTTTCCCTAAAATTTAAGCACTACTGCATTGAAATTTCAAATTTTCACCAAATAGATTTTCCTTTTTTTTAAACAAACCTAGTAGTTTAGAAACTAAATTAATTTTCTATAGATTCTATTCTTACATATTTTTGAAATTATATAGATAACTTATTCAAATTTTTATGTCAAGTTGCCTAACTCTGATTTTTCTAATTTTTTTGCCACTTAAGGGCATTTTTATCCATGATGATCCTGCACATACCTAGTATACTCAATAGAAATATTATAAAGTGGGAATGCAATTACATTCAAGCTCACTGCCCAGAGCTCACTGCTCAAAATGGAATTACTATCCTTACAAAGGTTTGGAATAGATCCAAAAGAGAATGAACTAAAAATATAACATCTACCAATGCTTGATTGCAGTTCTGTTTAGGCTTTGATGATGAACTTTTGTCCTTCTGACTGATATTGAACTTTTGCTTTACTCTGCTCAAGTTCACATACAAAACCCTTATGCATAAGTGAAAATGTGCATGATATCACTCAAATACTCCTTGGATGTTTGCAACATACACCAATACTTCTTCTTCATTACACAAAAATGATGTGATCGATCATCTAAATATATCTGTGACTAGGGATATAATTGCTACAAGTCAGCTCAATAAAACTTAGGATATTTTAAACTTGTCAGCCCAAAATATTAATAAATTTTATGTGTATCCAAACAAGTTGGCTAGTCCATAGATAGGACCAATAATTAAATATTTGAACATGAAAAAATCTTGACTGATTCCACTTAACACATCCACAACGAGCCACATTCCCTGAGTCAGCTACAATAGACAAATAGATAGAAAATTTTCCTATTGGACCTCCTACCTCATACTGTAACTAATCCAATACCACAAAGCTTTATAATAAGATAATCCAGATACTTAACAAGCAAATCTAGAGATCAACAACACAAAAAAATGAGTCGGTGAAGTCGATTGATTGGATAACCTGTTCCACATGTATTTTTGTCGATAATACACACTATATCATATTATCTACTAGTATGACTAGATAATGAACTATGGATCATGGGAATGACTTCAGTTTCCATCAATTACAACATTCGAAGCCATATTCCAACAATCTCCCCCTTTGAGATTGATGGCAACACTTAGTGAAAAATTACTAAGTGTCGAGACTAATAATTACACTGCCAAAATGCAAAATATATCTCCCCCTAAGAATATCAAAGCATTTTTCACTTCACTCTCTCCCCATTTGACATCAATGACAAAATTGGGGCACCCAAAATTTACAAAATTGTACAACCATATCCGAAGACTTACAAAAATTTGAAGATGTCTGCAAAGACATTCTTCAATCCACTTAATTTTGAGTCCCACACACTTTTCATACTCTCCAAAATAGTAATGTTACCACAATGAAGATATGCCAAGGTTTCAACGGCTTTAAGGTTCACTGTATCAGGAGTGGTCATAGCACTTTTAACTTCTTTTAGAGCATTCGCCACATCTCAATGTTTGGACTTATTAGCCCCCTGAGTTCACTTTGCCAATAATCCTTTCATTTTCAACCTTCAGATTCTTTATTTGATTCAACAGAAATATTACTTGATTTTCTTGATGACAAATACTACCCGCCAATGGGTCAAATGTGTTGGAAATAGTAACCAACTCTTTCTCAATATCTTTCACCTTCTTCTCATTTGCTTCAGTAAATTTTGACAAGACTAAGCAGGACTTGTACACTTTTCCTCCTTCAGTATAGTACTTTGAATATTCTTTATGCAAGAGCCTAACAAATTTTTATCTTTATAAATCAATTCCTTTAGGCTATTATTCCTCATCTCTTTGAACTCCTTCACTTTATCTAGGGCCAATTTCTCAAAATATTTGAAATGAGAATCTATAAAGCTTATTAACTTTTTCAACTCACTAGAGGAAGAACCTAATGGGTCCAGAACATAAGTAGGCATTAATTTTTGTAGGACTCTAGATGCAAGCTTTAAAAGTTCATTGTCTTCAATGTGAGATTTCAATATCTTTTCACTAGCTTTGGCTTAGGAAATTTTGGCGACCTTCATCATCTGAATTGAAGACAAAGTGGAAAGATTAATTGCATTTTCATCCAACTCAGGATCTAGCTCATCATGTTTCTCCAATAAAGGTTCCTTCACTTCCTCTATCCTAATTTCTTGCTCTTTTTCTTTTCAACATGAGATTTTGCTTCAGGATTGGCTTTAGGAATTTTAGTTTCTTTGGTATGTGCATCCTTTGCTTCATCAACTACCTGAGTTTGGACCTTAGATACAATAGGTGTCTCTAATTTTTCTGCATTTGGAGAGGTAATATTATCCTCAAACACTAGAGGATTAGACACATTCATGTTCTCCTCATTTTCATTTCCTTCTTCTGACTTATTTATCTCTACATTTACTTCCTCATGTCCTTCAACATGTTTAGTATTGATCTCCTCAATCTTTACTTTTTCCTTTTACAAGTACTCTTCCAGAATTGTCTTAGTTTCACTGATAACTGAATCAGTGTCACCAATCATGATTTTGTTTATTCTTGACTTGCTTCTGAAATCAGTTTTAGCTTTATGAAGAAGTAAATCCATTTCTTCAATTCCCATTTCTAAGCACAAATCAGCAATACCTCTTTTCCTCATATTTTTTTCTTTTGTTTAGGCACTCTCTCTTCTAGTTTCCAATGCATTATATAGGCTTGTAGGAAAGCTATACATAGTTTCAACAAGAGTTTTATTGAAAAAATTCAAGTGCATAACAATAGGTTCTTTTAGAATTTTCTTACTAGAATCATAAAAATTCTCATATAGGTCATAGAGTGGTATGAGATCTCCATCATTTACTACTGCATATTCAACTTCCTCAACTGACATGTTGGGCTTGTTGAATTTGGTCCTTTTCTTTGCTTCTTTTCATTTGTAAGAAGGTTTTCTCTTGTTTAGTTGGACAACATGAGTCCCAAAAGCTTTTAACTCTCTCACTACTTCTTCAGAGTTATTTTCTTCCTCTTCATCTGCTAATACAACTTTATAAGTTATGGAGCTTTTATTCTTCTTTCTTCTCTCAGAGGCTTCAGCTTGATGTGGCTGTGTAGTAGGGGAATTCCTAGTTGATTTGGTGTTAACAGAGGATGTTCTTGGACCAACAGATGATTCCTTTTCCTTCTTTTCAGCTACTTCAACTTCATCTCTTTGACTTCTTATTTCTTCCAATTTTTCAACTGGAAGACCCATTATTTCTATAAAAGCTTATGTTTCCTTTCTCACCTTTCTAATTGACATGGGTTTTCTCAAATCAAAATGAACTTGTAGGATTTTCTCTGCATAGGTGCCAAATCTTTCTTCATTAGGATCTAGTGGATAATTTAGCAGATGCTCAACATACATCCTTAGAATGTTTCCATCTACTTCATATCCCATCAACATGATCCAAATAGTTCTAGGATCAGTATTTTCCATGTAACATTGGTCAATGTCTACCATAAAGCATATAGTGTCTTTATACTATTCCACTATTGTGGTTGGAATTCTTTCTCTAGCATGCATTAAGCTTTGGAAATTTTTGAAATGACCCCACAAGATTGTGTTGTGTGTCTGGCGATCACCAAGTGCATATCATTATGCCATTGAATTTTACCAACTCCTAGCATTTCACCAGTGAAGTAGAAATGCAGGTAGATTAAAAAATTTCCAAACTTGAATACATTATTCTTATCCTTCTTGATCTCTCTCAGATTCTTCAACAGCTGAACTTTGAGCAATTCACATAGATCAAAATCTTCATTATGTTTGATCATTTGATATGTTGTATAGATAGTTGTGTTGAATACAAAATTCTCTCGACTTGAATCATAAATCTTGTAACCTATGACCATGGATGTAAATTTTACATTAGCTTCCGCAATATGTTATATTGTCATTTCCCTACTATCCCAATGTGAGCCTATTGCTTTGGTAACCTCATCATTCTTTACTGACTTTAATACTAGAAGTCTTTCGGAGGAATTCAACCATATAACTACACAAATAGATTCCTTGGAAAATTTGAATGGCACATCCAGTCAAATAAATTCATCATGCACATGACTCAATATGTATCAAACCCACTCATCCTCCTAAAATATAGGAAACTTTGCGAATTGCACAAATTTCTTATCCACTAGGGTTTGGAATCTAGGTTTCACAGAGAAATCGTCTTGAACTATGTGATTAGAATATAATTCAAAAAATTGTGAACTACCCAAATCTTCAATATTAGCAAGCACATATGCTCTAACATCTTCTATATGCAGAACTCCATACGGAATCGACAAAATGCACCTAGGGGTTCTATGTCAATGGACTTATATGGCTGCCACTTGAACTTTGGTCATGGCCTATCCTTGAATTCAACTATAAGAGGGGTAGACATAATTTCGAGCATACAAATTTACAAGTTTTGCAATAAATACCTTTTAGAGGCAAAATGAAATTTGATCGTAGATTCTCCTCTATGCTTGAATCTTTTCACAATATGGAAATGATCACCTTAGAGCACTCCAAAATTCTTTCTTCTGAATGCAATGTGACAAGTGAAAGTGAAAACAATTCTTTTATTGTCCGTGAACCTAACTTTTTACTTTTTCAATAAATGCCCTTGCCCTAACTCAACCATTTTATTGTCCTTTATGTTTCGAGATAGATAATTCTTATGAAGATCTCCAATATTCTTTACTAATTTTGTAGACAATCTCTGAGAGGTATCGACTAGACTCATCTAAATTCCAATACCAATCACTTGTAGGGGTTTTAGATTTTTTTCTTGACAACTCCCCCTATGACAGAGGCCTGAGATCAATTTCCTGAAGTATTACCAGAAGAGGCTTCTGGTGTGGATCCATTTTCTTCTACAGAGGGATTCTTCTTCACCTATTTCTTCTACATTTTCTTTTTGATCTCATCAGTAGTGACTTTCCCTTTTCCTTTAACATTAGATTGCATGTTCTATTTTACCGAACCTCTTTTGTTCCAACATAATCTAGAAGTGTGACCAAATTTATTGTAGTTGTAGCACACAACACTTCTCCATCTAGGCCAATTGTTCCATTGATTTTTTCTTGATCTGCATTGGTTAGAAATATTCCCAAATCTATTGCATGCATAGCATCTGAAATTTATTTGAAAGTTGTTTATCATAATTTTTCATTCACTTGACTTATGTTCATACTTATAGCAATTAAAACACTAACCTGAGAATGATGGACCACTTGCATTCACTCTACTCCTACACTGAGAAGCCATTTGACCAAATTTGTTGTAGGTATAACAATATCCATTAAATCTTTGAGCATTAGGTTTCCTTACTGGATTCCTTCTAGGTGCTTTCATCTGGTTTTCTTGTCTAAATTTTATTTGTCTAGGATTCATTTTTCCAAAGCTCCCTTGTCTAGATGTGGAGCTTTCTCCTTATTCATATACAAGACTTGGTCAATCACCATTAGTCCTTTTTCCCTTGATTATTTCATCAAGTTTGGCTGAGCTTGCATTGAATTTCTCCTTATACTCATTTGTAGCAGCAAGTTCATTTCTGAGTTCATCAAATTGCTTTTCAAGCTCTTCTTCATTGTTCTAGGATTGTTTCAATTCATTATCTAGTTGGGTACATTGTTCTGACTTTTCTTTCAAATATTGTGCAAGCTTTCATTCATTCTTCTTTCTATTCTCAAATTCCTTGATCATCTTCATCATGATAGATTCCATCTCACACTTCAAGGAAGAATTCTCTTGGGAAAAATTTTCAAATTCTTCTGTTTTCTCTTTCAAAGCCTGACTAAGTTGATCATCTTCCATGATTTTTCTCTTCTGCTTTATCTGACCATATAATTCCTTTCTTTTCTCTCTTGATTCATTGATCTTGTCTTTTAAGGACTGGATGAATTTTTTAGCATTCTCAAGATTATCTTGCAGTTCTCGGATCTTAGATTTTAACAAGTCAAGATCATCCAAAGCCAACATAAGTTGTTGTTGAAGACTGCTTGTATCCATTAAGAATACTTTCCAAGATCTACCCAAGCTGTTAGACTTCCTTCGAGGAACTAGCTCTGATACCAATTGTTGGAAACAAGCAACACTGAGAGGGGGGATGAATCAATGTTCTGCAAAAAATAATTCTTTTACTCTGATCCTTAATCCACTTAAAACATTTAATTAAAATCAATATGTAGAAACTGAAGCAAGAAACCACACAACCATAACACAAGGATTTTTACATGGAAACCCTATTAGGGGAAAAACAACAGTGGATGGCCAATCCATAATAAGTTTTTAGTACTCAATAGAAATATAATTACGAAGTGGGAATGCACTTGCATTCAGGCTCACTTCCTAGAGCTCACTGCCCAAAATGGACTTACTTCCCTTATAGAGGTTTGAAATCGATCCAAAAGAGAATGAACTAAAAATATAGCATGTACCAATGCTTGATTACAGTTCTGGTTAAGCTCTTATGAACAACTTTTGTCCTTCTGACTAATATTGAACATTTGCTCAACTTTGCTCAAGTTCACATACAAAACCCTTATACGCAAGTTAAAATGCACATGATATTGCTCAAATACTTCTTGGATGTTCACAAGATACACCAATACTTCTTCTTTGTTACACAAAAATGATGTGATCGATCATCTAAATATATCTACAACTAGGGATATAATCACTACAAATTTGCTCAATAAAACTTAGGATATTTGAAACTTGTTGGCCCAAGCGCCACATTCCCTGAGTCAGCTAGAACAGACAAATAGACAAAAAAATGTCTTGTCGAACCTCCTGCCTCATACTGTAACTAATGCAATACCACAAAGCTTGATAATAAGATAATCCACATGCTTAAAAATAAATTACAAAGATCCACAACACAAAAGAACGATCTGGTGAAGTTGTTTGACCAAATACCCTATTCCACATGTATTCTGTTAGTAATACATAATGTATCACATTATCTGCCGGTATGATTGGATATTGAACTGTGGATCATGGGAATGACTTATATTTCCATCAATGACAACATTAGAAGTCCTATTCCAATATTTTTGTGCTCTCCCTTATGTGAGGGCACCTAATTCCTCTAATTGATACTGATTTTCAGTCTACCATACATCTTATCAATCATTTTGGCCCACTCTTGTCCTGCACCAAGTGGGGGAAAAGGGGTTAGGTGGCCTTGTCCTTGTATCTCACTTATCATTTCCTCTTTTTGCTAGTCATGAACCCTTCATGAACATGTAAAAGAAAGCTTGGGATGTGGACAACATGCCTTATGTTGGCTCGCATGTGATATACTACCTTTTTCATGATGTAGCTTATTGGAAACATATGACTTGGCATAGGGATTTCTGAGTAAGCTCTCACATTTTCTCCTTCTAATTTAAATAAATTTCTCATAGTAATGGTGTTAGCAACTGCTTTAAAGTGGGGGCATACATCAACACTCATATTTCATCATGTGATTTTCTTTTTCATGTGATTTCCTCTCTTGGAAACTTTACATACAATGTTCCCCAGGATGAGACCTTGCACTTGTCCTCTCTTGGAAACAAGATGAGACCATTTGCACTGATCCTATCTTGGAGACACTAAGCATAATGTTCCCTAACATGAGACCTTGCACGAACAAAGCAAAATCCCCTTTAACAAAATATTTACATAACATTTAAAATCATTTACAATTTTTTTCATTTTGGTGCCTTATTAAAGTTATTCAGAGGTATAAATTTGGTATGGTTCAAGCGAGAAGCCCAATCCAAGGCATGAATTTCCCCATATCCCCTTTCATGTGTGTGAGTATATACCAGTCATGAGTGTATGTTTCTCACCTTTTTATGATTTCTCACCCAGTGGATAGCCAAGAGTTTGGTCGCCTCAGAGTGAGTATGTATTTTTGGACAAACAAATTAGATCTGATCCAAAACGTGTTGGAAAAATGGTCGAAGCTTGATCAACCTTTTTATTTTATCTCTTCTATTCCTTCTATTTATTTGCATTGCATGATCACATTTCTTGTTTTGTTGCAAATCATTCACCTTATGCATGTCCTTTTGTGCTTATAATGTTGGTTTGACTTAGGATCTTGGATTCTAGGTGCTTGGTTACCTTCTTCATCTTTGTTATCCTAAAATGTCTACATTGGTATGATTGGACCCCTCTTGAATGTCTACTTTAGTGTGAGTTTGAAGCAAGTTCATCCTCTCACTAAAGTGGGGGCTAAATGTAGCATAGAAAAAAGGAAACTTGCTTGATTTGGGAATAATTAATGATAAATTGGACATAATGATTCCTTAATCTAGTGTTGTGATGTGTTTTACACATCCACATGGGTGATCCCACAATACTGGTTTACAATTTTTGGCCAAACTAGACACTAAACTATTTTTTTCTAATTAAATATTCACTTTCTAGCACCTATAGTGGCTAAACCATGAGGAATTTGAATATGATGCAAAATAGTGATTTGTGACATTTTTTCTATAGATTCTAAATATATCTTTTTCAAAAATTTAAGAATCAAATTGCACTTTTTTCCATCTCCTTCAAAAAATAGTTTTTTTCAATAAACACCATTTTTAAGGAGTGACGCTCACCATATAACACAATTTTTTTTCCCATGAAGGATAAATTTCTATTTTTTTCAAATTTATATTTATAACTACAAAATCTAGTGCTTCCAATTGGTTTCATAGTGTTTTATTAAATATTTTTTCCTTAATCAAGTTTCAAATTCAAACCAATTACAATTCAGAAACAGGGGGACTGTGTAACACAACTTTTTTTGTATGTATTGAAATTCAATTTTTTTTGTTCGATCAAGGAATTCAATATCTAGTGCACTCATATTTTTTTAAAAAAATTGACAATCTTCTATTTTTCAACATGTGTAGAATAGAGAGCTTGATTTTCTGTGAAAAACCTACATTCTAAAGAAATAAAAAATAAATATAATAATAAAATTAAATTTATTTAAAATTATACTTTTTAGGAAGCTTATAATAAGGACTGCATAATTACAAAAAATAAATTTTAAATGAATTCATTTGATCTTACAAGAGGTAAATCAAAATTGGTTTTTTATCAGCATTTTGATAGGTGTAAAGAAGACTCTATTATAGGTACGGTTTAAAACTAGCGGGGTTCTATCTAAAGGGGTTTGATCTAAGGTAGTTTGATCAAACCCTATTCAATTGGAATGCTTTAAATGAAACTTTATAAGGCTTAAATAATTATATTTTCTAAAAATATGTGATTTTAGAAAAAATCAAAATCTCCCAAAAATTGTAAACTAGCTTAGTGGGATCACCCACATTAGGTCTTGGACCCTTGCAAACTTAAAACAATGCATTTATTGATGTCTTGTAAAGGTGTTGTAAAGTGTTGTAAATAACTTTCACACATTTCTAAACTTGTATTTATTATTAAGCATTTAAGTCTAATGAACCTATTTTTCCATTAATTCAACATTATAAAATATATTTAATTGCATTCTCACATCAATCTAGAATGTTTGTAAATTAAACCTAATCTTAATCTAGTGTTGTAATGTGTTTTACACATTCACATTAGATGTTGTGCCTTTCTAGGCTACGTGGACCTCGTTTTAATGTTGTAAAGTGTATTTAATCACACTTTCGCGTTGAACTTTGTGTCCATAGCCCTAATTTCCCTTTACATCATCATTAATAGGCCCCTAGGACCCCATATTGTGCATCATGGGGCTTATTTTGATCAAAGACCTGATAAAATCAACATAAAAACTAAAATTCTTCATTCCCTAACATCCCAATTGGCAAAAGAGCCCCTGTGGGACCCATTCATCACTTTGGGTGAATGAGTCCCATCTAGGTGGGACTAAGTCACAATTAGTCCCATTTGGGCTATTTTTGAGGTTTGAGCCAGAAAAAATTAGGTTTTAAGTTTAATTTTCCTCCATGTTGGCCTTGGGGATCATATTAATGGGCATTTTAGGTGGATTTCCTATATATAAAAAAAATTAAACCCTAATTCATAATTCATTAATCATTCATTTATCATTCATTCTCCATCTCAAGTTAAGCAAGCTAGGGTTATGTTATTTAGAGAGCATTCAAGATAATATTTTAGACATTCAAGGACACATTCTTCATCCATTGTTGTAGAAATTCAAGATCTATTATCATGGAATTTTTCTAATTCCTTCATTTCATGTTCATGCTTCATCTTATTT
The DNA here is from genome assembly GCA_007258455.2 of Sequoia sempervirens. Lineage (NCBI taxonomy): Eukaryota > Viridiplantae > Streptophyta > Pinopsida > Cupressales > Cupressaceae > Sequoia > Sequoia sempervirens. Next base: position 331,430 of record VDFB02260357.1, read on the forward strand.
CTTCATTTGGTTTAATCACCTAAAAGGGGTTTGACCAAGGGAAACCCCTATTCCATAACATTCAACATTTATCTTTCTTTCCTTGTGTGGTTGCAAATTTAGGCACCTTGTAGGTTTGAAAATAATTAAAGAATAGGTTGCAAACTTGTTAAAGAAATCTCCCTATTTGCAAAGTCAAAATATCCACAAAAAGTCACTTAGAGTGTCGAAAGTCAGGGTTTCAAATCCAGACACCTAGAGGAACAAAAAGTGTAGACCAAGAGTTTTCGTTTCCACTTTCAAATTTTCACAAAAGCTAAAGTGGACTCATACACCATTTGTGGCATGAGTCCCACTACACATGTCTTTTAGAGGTTTTTGCAGATTTGGATACCCATTTGGCTGAAATGGGCTCCAAAATAATTTCCCAGATTTGGGACTAAGTTGCCCAGAATGGCATATGAGTCCGAGTAGGTCAAAATTCCAAAATCAACAACATTTCCAGTCTCCATCTCAGCCTCTACAAGTTTCCACATGCACACTTTCAGTTTTACATTTTTATGTTTCATTTCAAGATCATTTCTAGGTCATTTAATATATGTTTGCATATCACACTATGTTTTCAAACATTTTACATTTTCCAAGTTTTGCATGTGATAAACCCTCTTATTAGTTGTCAATGTTTAGGAAAATCCCTTTTGACAGATTTCAGTCTTCTTTGCATTGAAATCTCAAGGGTTTGTTCTTGAGTGAAGGGTGTGTGGAAGAAGTTGAGTCCACTTTTTGGCCAAAAAGTGGAAGTATTTTCCCTGATTTTCAAAATTTGTCACATTTGACCTTAAAATTTGAAGCACTTAGAGATGGAATCCTAGAAAAATTCAATGATCATAAAATGCAGTACTCAGAGTCTAGTTTCCAAATATGTAATCTATTTCAATACCCAGATGATAAAAATTAGTATTCAATAAGCATTTATGAAAACCACTATTTAAAAGTCACTTTTTTTTTACCATACCATGCACATGTACGTCATCCATATTTTGACCTAAAAAATAATATTTTTCTAAATCCTTTTGGGAAAAGATTCGTAACTCACTGAAGCACATTTTTGATATTTTTTTGTAATTTTTTATTGAATTTTTTTTTTGGTTAAATTTTTATTAGCCATATTTGTTGTTTTGAAAAATCATTATGTATGTCACACATGAGATGATCTAAAATTATCATTTTTTTATTTTTTTTTCAAATTGAAAGGTATTGTCTGAAGTAAATTTAGGTGTAATTTGTTTAACCGAAAGATATTTTAATAAAAAGTTATTAAAATACTAAAAAACCTTGATAACTCAAGTTTATGGAATAGTTTCATTAGAAATTAATTGAAAAATAGAAAAAAATAATCAAATTGTAAAACCAATTACATATTTGAAATTTGCACTATCTCATCTATAATGGGTTTTAATTTTGTAATTTTTTTTTTTCAAAATAGGTCTTCAGACATATGTCCAAACTCACTATTTTCTTGTCACATTAACATGATCTTCAAGTTGCAGGTCAAACTAGGTCTAAAGCTTAGGTTTGGGTCCCAAATCCATTTCCCAAACCAAAAAACAAGCCAAAAACCCAACCAAAAATTCATAGTTTAAAAAACAGGATCTTGTTTTGAAAATTGCCAAAAACACAAAAGTTT
>VDFB02260357.1:333751-392236 GCA_007258455.2 Sequoia sempervirens
TATCCAAGAGAAACCTATGACAAATCCTCCTACCATTTCCTATAAGAGACCACAAGACAACCAAAACAATCCTGTTGCGCCTCCTAAAGTCAAAAATGTTTACAAAGCTAAAGAGAAAGTGGTTGAAAAACCTCCTATGGTTCCTTCCATTCCTCCACTAAGGGAAGAAAAGAAACCTATGGTTGAGAAACCCACTCCAAAAAATATAGAAATTGAAAATAGATTGAAACATAATCATAATGCTAGAGAGCATAAGTGTAGACGTTGTGATATTGCTCATATGTTATAAATTAAACTTAAAAAAAGAACAAAAAAGAAAATAACAATCCAAACTTTCTTGATGTAATGCATGATGACTCTATACCCTCACCACAATGTAAACATGAAAAAACTTCTATGGATATTATCACTAGACCTCTTGTTGTGATTAATTTAGATGATGACATTGATATTGCAAAGATTAACGAACATGTGCATAATGAGTTGAATTAATTGTTCTCCTCCTCTATGAGCTTAAATGAAAATTATACTAATAAGAGTGTTGAACATGGTGCTTCCCCTAGTTCAACACTTTTTTTTGTCCCTTTAGCTAGTTTTCTACCTTTCTTATTTACTGACCAAGATTCGGATGCTAACGACCTACTATAGGTTGACTCGCATGTGCCTTACTATTCTTTTGCATTCCTTAATTTTTCACTTTTTTTATGTGATTGCATGTGCATAATGTTATCTCCCATGTTCTTTCTTTTTGTGTCTCTATATCTCTCTCTTTGTGCATTCCTCTATATGTATCTACATTCTTCTCTATGTTGTAAACATTTTTCCTTTTTCGCTTGTCTTGTGTTCTCCTTTTGGGGATGACGCAAGGTGTTGAGACATTTAGGTCTCCTCCATGTTGACCCAAAAGGAATTTTCTTTGGTTTTCATTCTCTTTGTTTCATTCTTCCAATTCTATGAGTATTTGGTAAGTGATGATGTTTTTGAGCTCTATAACAACATTGTAGCAAAGATATATTGATCCTGAATCCATAGATCCCTTATGTATTTTTAGGGGCAACTCCTCCCTCCTTTTTCATGATGTAGCTTTATTTTAAAAGTATATTACTTGGCATAGGTATTTCCAAGGAAGTTCTGATGTCTTTTGATCGAACATTGGCTACTTTAAGGCAATTTCTCATAGAAATGGTGTTAGCAACCACTTTAAAGTGGGGGAATACATTGGCAATATCTTTCAACATTTTTCATGTTTTATGGTGTGATTTTCTTTTTTTCTTGGGATGTGTCATTTTCTTGGTGGTTTCATTGGGTTTGATGTCCTCCAAGAGTGTGATATTTATCAAACATATATTTTTGGAACCCTATTGGACACTTACCCTTCTAGGATCTTTCACCTAAAAGGGAAGGAATAGAGTGAAAAATGCTTCTATTTACATTCCAAGATTAATGTAAGATAGTAAAGGGGGGATGAAAAATCACTAGATGTAATGTTTGAATGCAAGAAACTAATAATATTGGTTGACTAATGAGTAGAAACTAAAGGAAAACAAATTGTTTGAAAACACATTGTGTAATAAAAAATCACCTAAAAATGAATAGAAAGATGTAATAGAAATGAATCAGATTGAAAGTGTGCACCTCAAACTTTGATGAGGATTGTAAATTTATTTTTAAATGTTGTTGATGATGTTTTTCAAGCTTGGTGGGACTCATTTTCCATTTTGCATGAATTGGTCCCAATTTTGGTAAACTAGGCTCGGATCTATTTCTATCAAAATGGTGTTAGAAAATGAAGAAAACATGAAATTGACCTAGAAATGGGACTCATTTTCCACCCATGGTGAATGCATCCAATTTTGAATTTTTGAATATTCAAGAGTGGATTCCAAAGCTTTTGATCTCCACTTCAAAATTCTATAGGTGTCAACTTTTGAAACTCTAATTTACGAGTCTGAAAATGAGTTCTTGTTGATTATTTGACTTGTTAAATGAAGAGAGTACTTTAACAACCTTAAAACTTGATCTTAAATGATTTATAAGCTTCCAAGAGACCTAAATCTACAAACAAACAAGGAGAGAAGAAGAAATGTTGAATGTTAGGGCATGGGGGTTTGCCTTGGTCAAACCCCTTTTGGGTAATTAAACATAAATGATGAAGGAATGGAATAAAGCTTACAAAAATAGAATAGATTACCTTGACATGATGACTGATCTTGAAAGTATGCAACATAACAAGTAGAATCTACCCTTCAATGCCTTAGGAAGCTAGATTAATGACTTGCAATGTGAAAGCCCTAGCTTGCTTGATTTGAAAAATAAAAATAATGGACGAATCATGAAAAAGGAACGTGTGAGATGAGATAGGAGATATAAAATGAGGTGAATATCACTTATTTATACACTCTTCTTCCTTATTTAACTGTTCATACCACATCATAGGCTGACATCAAGTGTTTTTGAATATAAAACTGAAAGGAAATTTAAAATATTTAGAATTTTGAGCCAAGAAGGATCCATTCACCAGCCATGGTGAATGAATCATACCTTGGACTTAAATGTGGGTGTCATGAATTAATTCATATTTAATGTTATTTGTTGGGTTTACATTCAAAAATGCACTTAATTAAGCCTTATAAGGGCATAAAGGGGTCAAATAAGTCATAAGAAGGGCATAAATAGTGAAGATGTTCCTATGAGAGCATGAAAGTTTGTTACAAGACTTTACAACACTTCAAAATGGGACTTGATGATGAATAAAAAGGAATATTTAAATGAATTATAATAGAAAGAGTCTAGAAGAGTGTAGAAATGTTTTACAACACTTCACAACACCTTCACAAGACATTATTAAATGCATTTTATTTAATTTGCAAAGGTCCAAGACCTAGTGTGGATGCATAAAATTCCTCACAACACTAGATTAAGGCCTCATTAAGTCCAATTTATCATGAATAACAAAAGAGTACTTTTTTCTATGGCACATTTTGTCCCCACTTTAGTGAGAGTATGAACTTGCTTCAAACTCATACTAAAGTTGACATTCAAGAGATATCCACATGTAGGTCAAGTTGCCAAGAAACAAAATCATGCAAAAGAAAGATGGAATGAAAGATGAGATGGAAAAGATGTACTCACTTTGGTTCGTTTGTGGGGTGAGGACACAACATACTCACTTTAGGGCAACAAAACTTTTGGTCATCCACGGGGTGAGAGAGCCTGAAAGGTAAGATACATACGCTAGTTGGTATGCGCTTACAAACACAAAGGTGGCTATGGGAAAAATTCATGCTGCTAGGTAGGATTCCCACTCAACCATATCAAAGTTATACCTCCTGATAACTTTAATAAGGCTCCACAAAAGAAAAATGATTTTGATACTTATAAACATTTTTAATGCAAAATAATGTAATGATTGTTCAAAGGGATTTTTCTTTGTTTGGGCAAGGTCTCATCTTAGGTAACATCACGCTTAATGTCTCCAAGAGAGGATAAAAAATCTCATCTTGGGAAACATTGTACCTAATGCTTTTGAGAGAGGGAATCGCAAGAAAAAGAAAATCACACAATGAAATGTGAGTGGTGATGTATGCCCCAACTTTAAAGTAGTTGTGAGCACTCGTACTACAAGATATTTATTTAAAGTAGAAGAAGAGAAAGATGAAAACATAAGAGCTTACTCGGAAAGCCTTATTCCAAGTCATATGTTTTTGATAAGTGACATCATGAAGAAAAAGGGAAGTATGTCATATGCGAAACAACTTAAGGCATTTGATCCACATCCCAAGCTTGCTCTTATGTATTCATGAAAGGTTAATGGCTAGCCAAAGGAGGAAACAAAAAGTGACATATGAGGACAAGGCTACTAAACCCCTTTCCCCCACTTAGTGCAGGACGAAGGTGAGCCAAAACGATTGATGAAATGCATGCTAGAGTGAAAATCAATAGCAATTACAAGAACTAGATGTCCCCACATAGGGAAGCATACCAAATACAATAAAATCATGAGCATTTTGTGAGATGATAGTTTGAGTGTTTTGGGAAGGATAATATTCAAGGAAATTAGGTGTGAAGGATGAGTTAGGGGTAAGTTGTGTGAGATGGAATGAAGGTGGGTAAAGGATGAGAGGGTTGCTAAGATGTCCTACGGGATACATATGAGTTCCATTGATTAAAGGGGATCTAATGGACATGTCTACATTCATATCCTCAACAGTCTAGTTTTGATGTATCTCTAAGTAAGGGAAATCAAGAACCAAATGGTTAGGGAAAGAAAAAATGTTATGAGTGCAGCCATATTCCAATGCCATGATATTATCCCTAGGAAAAAATTTTAGAGGAGAACAACAAGCCACATGTGCTTGACAAGTAAGGCCTAGTCATTATACAATAACTTCATTCCCAATAGGGGAATGATGATGAGAGGGTGTTAGGTGAGTGTCCACTAGATCATAAGGTCTCATTTTCTTGTTCCATATTATCTACCCGACAAGGAGAGATTGTAGTGTAGTTATCCAAGTTTGAATTTTGCAAAATAGCTTCATCACAAGCGAGAGAGGCATCAAGAGAAGAATCACTATGGTGTTCAAAGAGATCCTCCCATAGGATAGGGATGTTAGGGAATGGAGGATTAAGAGTGTCATGAGTTATAACAGGGGTATCTTCTAACACTGACCTATCCTCTTTACATTGAGGAGGGATATTAGGAGATGAACAAGTGTGATAAGCGTGAAGTTTGGGTAAGGTGATGTTGAGGAATGTGTCTATGATCTCATGCTCTTGTCGTGTAAGGTCATCTAGAGGGGAATAAGGAGATGGAAAATCAAGACATTAGAGGCTTGTAACTTCTTGCACAAAAATACCTTCATCACTAATAGGAGAGGTATTAGAAGAAGAACAAGTATGATTGTTATAATTGTCAGCACCACCATTCTCACCAATGGGTAATGTGTTAATGGATTGTTTCTTAAAGTCCTTATTATGGAAGTCAAAAGAAAACTCATAAAAGGGGATATTATGCTTATAAAATCCATGTGTAATCAAATAAAGAGCACATTGATTGAAAGAAAACATGCTAAAATGAAAGAAAATACAATGCAATGCAATTTTGAGTTTTTAAGTATTTGTTTACAAAATGTAACTATATAAAAATGATACGTTGTGAATGCAAAAGTGCAATTAAGAAATGCATGAAATGAGCTAATTGAAGCTAGATTTAACAAAATCCATGCTAAAAAAATGCAACTGACTGATATATACAAGTTAAGGAACCAATCAAAAGTCTAAAAAAATAAATGAGTTTTGTAAAATGTTGTTTCAGGGGTCAAAAGGGACCGATTCGCCCAAGGTGGCGAATGAGTCCCAGTATGGAATTTTTTTTCTTCATAATTTTTAGAATTTTTTGATTGAGTTTGATGCTTTATGAGTTCTATGATGTAGAACTAAGTGAAAAAAATTTAGTTTTAGAACTGTTCAATGAGGAAAGATGCAAAAAGGCAACCTATTATGCACTTTTACACATTTAAAAATGAAACCCTAGAATACAAGCTAACTAATGAAAAATGCAAGGAAAGCAACTCTATGATGATTAATGGACTAAAAAATTAGAAAAGAGGGGCTTCAAATAGCAGGTTCATGAAAATGAAACATAGATTTTTTGGAACCCTATTGGACTCTTACCCTTCTAGGATCTTTCACCTAAAAGGGAAGCAATAGGATTAAAATTGCTTATGTTTACATTCAAAGATTAAATTAAGATGGTACAAGGAGGATGAAAAATTCCTAGATGTAATGTTTGAATGCAAGAAACTAATAAGATTCATTGACTACTGAGTAGAAACTAAAGGAAAACAAATTATTTGAAAACACATTGTGTAATTTTAAATCACCTAAGAATGAATAGAAAGATGCAATAGAAATGAATCAAATTGAAAGTGTGCACCTAGAATGTTGATGAGGACTGGAAATTTCTTTTAAAATATTGTTCATGATTTTTTTCAAGCTTAGTTAGACTCATTCGCCATTTTGGGAAAATCAGTCCCAATTCTGGTAAATTGAGCCAGGATCTACTTCTGTCAAAAGGGTCTCAGAAAATGCAGAAAACATGAAATTGACCTAGAAGTGGGACTCATTCTCCACCCATGGAAAATGAGTCCACTTTTGAATTTTTGAATGTTCAAGAGTGGAATCTGGAGCTTCTGATCAGCACTTCAGACTTCTACAAGTGTCTACTTCCAAACAAGTGTCTACTTCCAAATCTCTGATTTACGGGTCTGAAAATGAGTTCTTGTTGATTCTTTGACTTGTTGAATGAAGAGATGACTTTCACAACATTGGAACTTGATCTTAAATTATTTAAAATCTTCCAAGATACCTAAATCTATAAACACACAAGGAGAGAAGAAGACATTTTGAATGTTAGGGCATGGGGGTTTGGTACAGGGGCACCTACAACCATGTTTCAAAATTTGATATGGTAAGATGTAATAAGTTGAATTTTTGGTGTCTTGAGTCTATTTTATTTTAATAAGGTCTAAATATACCATCACAAATGTATCAAATGTTTAGGAGGATAAAAAATGTAAACATTGCAAATTGTGTAAGGGTATTATCACTAAAACATGTAAAAGGTTTGATTATGGCTTCCAACGGTCATTGGTAATTTGAAATTATATTTTGAGGTAGTTGATTAGTTTTTTTGATGGGAAGAAACCTTTAAGAAGGTGGAGAACCTCATTTTCAAGGTCGGAATGAAGATTTGAAAGAAAAAGACAATAAAATCCCCTGTTAATTCTCATATTTTATGTGTTTTTCTCTCTTTCCCAGACTTGTATAGGTTCGTATAGGATTGTTATGGTCTGAAAAATTTTGTTTCCATTGGTATATACATTTTCTATCATTTGAAGTTGATTTGAATTCCTAATACAAGAATTAATAAAAGATATATACATTTCTTTGTGACTGCTTTGTTTTCTGTGTTAAGGGTTTTCAAGTAAACAAAATGATGTATTAAACCTTCCACCTACTATATAGACCTATGTATTAGTGGCATGGCTTCTCTTGGGGTCTAATAATTTTTTTTTTTTGTTCTTTTTTTCTATGAATACGTGGGACGAGAATGGATGATGCCTAGGGCTGAGTGATGAAGATTTCCATATGAAAGTGGTGGTTTCAGGTAAGATTTTTTTGAAATACTAATGGAACTAAGTTTGTGAAGGCATAGAGTCTTTGCTAAAACCTTATTAAGTTTTTTTGATGTTTTGGCTAGGCTTGGAGAGCCTTTGAAGGGTGAGTTACAGAAAACCCTCGGTGTTTGTGAGTAAATTGAGGGTTTTGGAGAACGGTAACACAAAGGGTATGAAATTATCAAAGAACTATAAATTTGGGTGTTTTGTGACACATTTAAGGAATTTCCAAGAGATTGAGGGATTAGGAGAGGTCTAAGAGGTACTTTGTTTGCAAAATAGGGCTAATTCTAGTAGGCTTCCTGCAAGTTGGTTGTATGTTTCTCAATATTGGTGCAAAGGAACCCTATGGAATCTCTTAGTTTGGTGAAGAAATTGGTAAAAGGTGTTTGGAAGTCCAAGGGTTTGAGGTCTTGAGATGTTTGTAGAGTCTTATGCCTATTTTTCATGTTTGGAACCCTATAAGGGTTTTGAGGGTGAGTTGATGTCTAAAGATTAAGATCCTTTGGAAGAGTGTTTTCCTTGTTCAATTGTGATCAGCATAAGGTTTTTTGAGTGTGTTCCAAAAACCTATGCATCATAGTGGTATTAGAGCATTAGGGAGTAGATTTGTTTGCATTTTGCAAGTTGTGAGAAGAAGTGAAGATTTTAGTATTCAAAAATTCCACCAAAGAACAAAGATATGGTTAAAGAGATGAAGGAAATGAAAGAAAGACATGCTAGATAAATTAGAGAGTTGGAGGAAAGAATCAAAGCCTTGGAGAAAAACAAAAGAAGGGATGTGAAAGAGAGTGATTCAAATGAAGAAGAAGATGATGAGCTTGAAGATATCGAAGAAGAGCTTGACCCAGAGGATCAAAGAATTCCAAAGTTGGTGAAGGAAGTTAGGAATGACAAGCCTAAGGTAAAGATTGATGTTAAAAAGTATGGTGGGAGTCTAAATGATGAAAAATTACTTGACTGGATTGCTACATTAGATTACCATTTTGGAACCTTACAAGGGTTTTGAGGGTGAGTTGATGTCTAAATATTAAGATCCTTTAGAAGAGTGTTTTCCTTGTTCAATTGTGATCAAGCTAAGGTTGTTTGAGTGTGTTGCAATTCCCTCTACATCATAGTGGTATAATAACAAAAGAGAGTAGATTTGTTTTCATTTTGCAAGTTGTGAGAAGAAGTGAAGAGTTTAGTATTCAAAAATTCCACCAAAGAACAAAGATATGGCTAAAGAGATGAAGGAAATGAAAGAAAAACATGCTAGAGAAATTAGAGAGTTGGAGGAAAGAATAATAGCCTTGGAGACAAAAAAAAGAAGGGATATGGAAGAGTGTGAGTCAGATGAAGAGGAAGATGATGAGTTTGAAGATATGGAAGAAGAGCTTGACTCAAAGGATCAAAGAATTGAAAAGTTGGTGAAAGAAGTTAGGAATGACAAGCCTAAGGTAAAGATTGATGTTCAAAAGTATGGTGGGAGTCTAAATGATGATGAATTACTTGATTAGATTGTTGCATTAGATAACCATTTTGAATGTGATGAGGTTCTTGAGGATTAGAGGGTTAAGATTGCAAAGAAAAAGTTCTAGGGCCATGCTTTGCTATGGTGAGACTACTTTCAATCAAAGAAAAAGAAATTAAAGTATAAAATCACCTCATGGGACAAGATGGTATAAAAAATGAAAGGTAAATTATTACCCAGGGATCATCAAGTTCAAATGTTTAAGAAATTGCAAGGCTTAAGGCAAAAGGAAATGGACATTAAATCTTATACTGAGGGGTGAAGCCACAATAGTGGTTTACAATTGAATTGAGGAAGGAAAACTCCCAACAAATGAATGCATGGAAAAAAACTTGATTTTAGGGGTTCGTACAAACCTATTGGTTCAACCGAACCAATTAGGGGTTTGGTAGAACCTAGGTTCGTCCGAACCCTCTTAATACTTTCCCGCCAAAAAAACCATCAAAACCCCTTATAGAAGGGGGGTTCGAATGAACCATGGTTCGAACGAACCCCTAGGGATTTGCTCAAACCCCCTTTATTCCTCATCCCCCCCTAAGAGAAAAGATAAACTTGAATTTTGGCACTTCAGAGTTCGGTTTGAGGATGAAAATGGAGGAATATTCACAAACCCAACTCGAATCAAGTAGTCCTTAGAACGGGCTATCCAATGAATATAATTTTAATATGTTTTGGTTTTATTATGTATTTGTTTTTTTAGTTTTATTAAACATAGGTTTTTCATCGAAAATGAAGGTCTTTGTTCTGCACATGTGGAAAAATAGCAGATTATCAAAAAAAAAATGAAAAATATGAGTGCACCAGATATTGAAGTCCTTGATCGAATAGAAAAGAAAAACTAAATTTTGATAAATACAAAAAAAGTTGTGTTATACAGTCGCGCTATGTTTGAATTGTAATTGGTTTGACTTTTAAACTTGATTAAAGATAAACTATTCAATAAAAAACTATCTAACCAAGTGGAAGCAGTAGATATTGGAGTTACGAATCTAAATTCAAAATAATTAGAATTTTATCCTTCATGGAAAAAAAGTTATGTGTTATACGATGTACGTCAATTTTTAAAAATGTCATTTTTTGAAAAAAAATAGTTTTCATGGGAGATGGAAAAAGAAGTGAAATATGATTCCAAAAATTTTGAAAAAATTTTTTTTAGAATCTACAGACAAAATGTGATGAGACTCTAGTTTGCATCATCTTCAAATTCTTCATGGTTTAGCCGCTATAGGCGCCCGAATGTGAAAATTTAGTTTAAAAAAATAATTCCAGTGTCCAGTTTGGCCAAAAATTGTAAACCACTATTGTGGGATCACCCTGCAAAGGATTTTATAAATTAAGTTTGAGGTCTGGTTATCATGAGAATTAGGATGAAAAATTTGCTACATATATTGGGGGTTTGAGGTTAAACATACAAGATGAATTGGTTATGTCTAACCCTAGGAAAATAGAGGAATGTTATCAAATGGAAATCAAGGTGGAGGAGAAAATGAAGAGAAGGAAAGATAAAGTAGCTAGGGGTAGAGGTAATGCATCAAGAGGTAGAGGATCATTGCCTAATCCAAATCAAAACAATGACAATCAAGAATATGCCATGAAAGGACAAGAGCAATATGATTTCAAAAGTGGATGGAGAGGAACAAGAGGTAGATTTGGAGGAGGTAGATGTTACACTTGTAATGAATTTGGCCATGCATCCTACAAGAGTCTTGAGAAGATTGGTGATTCATCAAGTGGAAGTAAAGGTGATAAAAGAGTTCAAATTGTGCAAGAGGATGAAAAGGAGAGCACTAGTTCATCAAGCCATCCCACAAACCTTGAAGTTGGAGAAGCCTTGATGCTACACAAAAAAATTTTGAAGACTTCCAAAGAAGTGGAACCATTGCATATAAAAAGGGTGAATATAAAATTGATTTTGGCTCAACTGAAAATTTGGTGTCATGTGAAATGGTGAATAAGTTAAACTTGCAAAGGATTCGTCGTGAATTTCTTACAAGGTATCTTGGCTAAGTGATGGTCAATATTTATTGGTGAATGAAAAGGCCACTGTAGATTTTCAGATTCGAGATTATAAGGACAATGTTGTTTGTGATATCCTCCCAATGGACTATTGCCACATACTCCTAGGAAGACCTTGGTAGTATGACAGGTGTGCCATGTATGATGGAAGAGCAAATGAGTACACTATAATGAAGGATGGTCATACATTTGTTTTGACTCCACTTGTAGATGATGTGAATTGTAAAGCTAAGGTTATCATGTGTGGTAGGAAGGAGTTGATAAATGTTGTGGAAGACAACAAGAATTCTAATATTGCATTCAGATCTAGGACTAAGAACACAGGTGCAGCAGAGGTAAATTTTGATTTGACAATAAGTTTGAAGGATGAAGTGTTGATAGGAACCATTAGGTGTCCTATAGTCAAGAGTGGGTTGGTGACATCACATCAAACTACATGAGAACAGGTTAAAGCATTTGATAGGAAGGTGAGTACAGTGGTTAAGGAATATGCAGGTCCAAGGATAAAATCTATTGATAAGATAGTAAGCTCTAAGACAACAGTAAGGAGGCATGGTGGATAGAGATATCTAGGTAGGTTCAAGCAAGAGAGAGTAAAAAATGGAAGAGATGTACGGAGCTACTCACCCTTGTCTATTTGCAAGTGTAAATATGGAAGTGACTTTAGGTTTTGTTCAAGAAATGGCACAAAGACCACTGACAAGTCTGAGGGAAAAACATGCAACATTTTCAAGTATAGGGCAGAGTATAAAGATAGAGCAACATGGGTCAATTGCAATGGCCTATGGATTAGTGGTGTCTTAGTCAAGCTTGGGCATGGTGGTATCAACCCTAATTCATGGGGCATGAATTTATCTTAGGGGGGTTGTATGGTGAAGGGGCACCTACAACCATGTTTCAAAATTTGATATGGTAGTATCATAATAAGGTGAATTTTTGGTGTCTTGATTCTATTTGCTTTTAATAAGGTCTAAATAGACCATCACAAATGTCTCAAATGTTTAGGATGGTCAAAAATGTAAACATTACAAATTGTGTAAGGGTATTATCACTAAATCATTTAAAAGGTGTGATTATGGCCTCCAACAGTTATTAGTAATTTGAAATTCTATTATGAGGCAATTGGTCAGTTGTTTTGAGGGGAAGAAACCTTTAAGAAGGTGAAGAACCTTATTTTCAAGGTTGGAAAAAAGATTTGAAAGAAGACAACAAAAATCCCAGTTAATTCTCGTATTTTTTGTGTTTTTCTCTCTTCCCCAGATTTGTATAGGTTCGTACAGGGTTGTTATGGTCTCAAACTTTTGTGAACAATGGTATATTAATTTTCTATCATTTGAAGTTGATTTGAAGTCCTAATATATGAATTAATAAAAGATATCTGCATTTCTTTTTTACTACTCTATTTTTTGTGTTAAGGATATTGAAGTAAACAAAATGATGTCTTAATCCTTCCACCTACTGTATAGGCCTATGTCTCAGTGGAATGGCTTCTCTTGGGGTCTAATAAATGTTTCTTTGTTGTTCTTACTATCTGTGAATATGTGGGAAGAGAATGGATGATGCCTAGGGCTGAGACATGAAGATTTCCATATGAAAGTGGTAGTTTAAGGTAAGGTTTTTGTGAAATACTAATAGGACTAAGTTTTTGAAGGCATGGCATGTTTTTAAAAACCCTATTAAAGTGGTATTATGTTTTAATTAGGCTTGGAGAGCCTTGGAAGGGTGAAGTACAGAAAACCCTAGGTGTTTGTGAGTAAATTGAGAGTTTTGGAGAACAATAACATAGAGGGTATGAAATTTTCAAAGAACTATAAATTTGGGTGTTTTGCTACACATTTGAGGACTGTCCAAGAGATTGAGAGATTAGGAGAAGTATAAGAGGTACTTTTTTTGTAAAACAGGGCTAATTCTAATAGCCTTCCTGTAGGTTAGTTGTATGTTTCTCAATATTGATGCAAAGGAACCCTATGAAATCTCTTAGTTTGGTGAAGAACTTGGTAAAAGGTGTCTAAAACTCCAAGGTTTTGAGTTCTTGAGATGTTTTTCGAGTCTTATGCATATTTTTCATGTTTGGAACCCTATAAGGGTTTTGAGGGTGAGTTGATGTCTAAAGATTAAAATACTTTGGAAGAGTGTTTTCCTTGTTCAATTGTGATCAGGCTGAGGTTGTTTGAGGGTGTTCCAAAACCCTCTGCATTAGGGTTTTGGGTATGTGCAGGATCATCATGGAAAAGGTAGGGCCTTAAGTGGCAAAATTTTTAGAAAAATCAGAATTAGGCAACTTGACGTAAAAATTTGAATAAGTTATCTATATTATTTCAAAAATATGTAAGAATAGAATCTATAGAAAAATCAATGTAGTTTCTAAACTACTAGGTTTGTTTAAAAAAAAAAATTATTTGGTGAAAATTTTAAATTTCAATGCAGTGGTACTTAAACTTCAAGGAAAAAATAAGAAGTAGGTGTCTTTCTGACCACCCTAACCACAATAAAATGATAATATTTTTTTATAATATTTTAGATATAAGTTGAGGACTCATGTCCCGATGTGATCCATATTTTTTTGTAATTATTTTCCAAGTAAATAATTAATTATGATTTTTTTATTACAACTTTTTAAAAATATAAAAACCTCTATGTTTGACCACCTTAACTTGGTCAAAACTTCATGAATTTTTTTTTTTTTTTTTTTAATCCTATAGTATGCAAATCATAGAATGTGACACATGTTTTGGATTCAAAAAATCTAATACCATTTCAAAGCTATAGATGTAAATCAGCCTATCAATTAGGACTTTAGTCATAATTCAAATAGAAAATGAATAATAATTACTTATTAAATTCAAAGTAAATCATAATTTACATTAGTGGAAAAATGAGAATCTCTTTTAAAAACCCTTTTCATTTCATCAATTTTAGGTAAAAAAAAATTCGTCAGCCACATACCCATCATTATCCTACACATACCCTTTTCCTTTTTCCAACCCCTTTTAGGTAATTAGACCAAAATGATGAAAGAATAGAATAAAGCATGGAACAATAAAATAGATTACCTTGCCATGATAATTGATCTTGAAAGTATGCAACATAACACATAGAATCTTCCCTTGAATTCCTTAGGAAGCTAAATTAATGACTTGCAATGTGAAAGCCCTAGGTTGCTTGATTTGAAAAAGAAGAATAATGGATGCATAATGAAGAAGGAATGTGTGAGATGAGATAGGATATATTAAATGAGGTGAAAATCACTTATTTATACACTCATTTTCCTTAGTTAACCATTCATACCTCATCACAGGTAGACATCAAGTGTTTTTGAATAAAAAATTGAAATGAAATTTAAAATATTTTGAATTTTGAGCCAAGAAGGATCCATTCACCACCCCTGGCGAATGGGTCCCACCTTAGACTTAAATATGGGTTTCAGGAATTAAGTCATATTTAATGTTATTTTTGAGGTTTACATTCAAAAATACACTTAATTAAGCCTTATAACGACATAAAGGGGTCAAATAAGTCATAAGAAGGGGATAAATAGTGAAGATGTGCCTAGGAGAGCGTGAAATTTTGTTACAAGACTTTATAACACTTCAAAATAGGACTTCATGATGAATAAAAAGGAATATTTAAATGAATTATAATAAAGAGTCTAGAAGAGTGTAGAAATTTTTTACAACACTTCACAACACCTTCACAAGACATCATTAAATACATTTTTTTTAATTTGCAAAGGTCCAAGACCTAGTGTGGATCCATAAAATGCCTCACAACACTAGATTAAGGCCTCATTAGTTCTAATTTATCATGAATTCAAGCAAAAGGGTACTTTTTTCTATGACACAATTTCTTAGTGTACGACTTTCCTTTTAGTGGTGATGCAACACACTGCATTCCCTAAGTTGTGAAACTTTTACTCTTGACTTGTCCTCTCTTGGAAACATTGCGAACAATGATCCTTAAGAAGAATACCTTACACAAATGAAGCAAGATCCCCTTGAAAAAAAACCCATATATGTATAATGTTCATAAGTGCTTGGCATAATGCAACTTGTTGACCTTGTGAATCTCAAACCCTAAATAAAATTTTACCTAGCATAATACACCTTGCATTGTGGGGCCTTATTAATTTTTCAAGAGGATAGCTTTGATATGGTATCGGAGCCTAATATGTTTTTGTCATTTTCCACCCCCTTTTTTTTGTTATTTTCTTTCGTGGCACCTTATTAAAGTTGTTAGTGGGAAATATTTGGTATAGTTAGTATGATAAGAAGTCATCACAGAGGCATGACTTTCTCATTGTACGATGAGAAGCTGACACAAAATCACGACTTTCTCACTAAGCCACTTTATTAGAAGACTTACTAGAAAACCTAAAGTTTTGCTACCTCAAAGTGAGCACAAATTGATAGCTTAGATGTGTTACACATTGTGTTGGACAATATAGGCTTGATCTTCCCAGTCTTTGATGTTGTATGATTGTGTATATTTTTCATTGTTGCATACATAAGTGTCTTGAATGTCTACTTTAGTGTGAGTTTAACATGGACTCATACTCTCACTAAAGTGGAGAAAAATGTAGTGTCAAAAAAAATGCCCCTTTTCCAAACTTAATTTGGGAATAATTAATGAACCTAATATTTCCTTAATTTAGTGTTGTAATATGTTTTTCATATTCACATTATGTTTAGCTCCCTTTTAATCACAATGGAATTAATTGTGCCTTACTTAGGGTGTTGTAAAGTGTATATTTACACTTTCACACTAATCTAAAGCTTTATTAATTGATTGAGGTTAATTTTCCTTAATTCGCACATTTAATTCAAATCCATGTTTAATTAAATGCAATTTCCAAGGGATAAAATCTAACATTCATAAATGCCATTTCACAAAATTTTTGGAAGATGTGTGTCCTAGGTAAGTGATCTAGGACCCATTATCCATAGGGTGAATAGGTCCTCACTTATTCCTAGGACCCTATTTTGACATGATATTCCACCTTGTTTGATGTGTGTCCTAGGTAAGTGGCCTAGGACCCGTTCACCCTAGGGAAAATGGGTCCTCACTTAGACCTAGGACTACTCTTTGAAATATGTTTTTGGTAGTATTTTAATGATTTAAAATCCATAATTCAATGTAATCTTGGGATATTTTAATTTTTAGAATTAATTTTAAGATATGTATAAATGCAAGGCTATTTCATTATGTTTCACCTAGAAAGTTGAAGTTATCATAAGAGCATTCGAGTGAGCATTATCAAGATCATTTAAGAGCATTTCTAATAAATTCAAGGGAACATTTATAAAAGATTATTGCAGCAATCAAGATTACATTTTCATGTCAAATATTTATTACATCATACATGTTGTTTGAGCTAATATGATGATGTAGTATTCAAGCACCATTAAAGCATTCAAAGCTATTGTTTCACATCAAGTTTCATAATCAAGATCTACATTCATTAAGGCTACTTCATGTTAGATTGTAGATTTATCCAAGGTTCAAATAAGGATTGGTGAGTTGTGACATTGCATTTGTTCATTCATTATTCCTTTCATAATTTTATTAATTAGAAGGTTTAATTACCAAAACAGGGTTTGACCAAGGAAAACCCCTATTCCCTAACAAACAACATTTTTCTCACTTTGATGTGTGATTGCAATTTTCAGGTTGAAGATCATTTGAAGAGAAAATTTGAAGAAAATTGAAAAGTTTTCAAAGTTGCAATAAAAGTTGTCAAATCATGCAACCTGATCTACATGTTTTTTTTCAACTTTCCGACAGTGAACAACTAGAATATGGGTGTGCAGACTGAGTAGAATAGAACCAAGAAACTAATTTTTAGGAGCCTTAGAAAGGACTCATTCGCCATAGAGTGAATGAGTCCTTAGTGAGGTCTAAAAGAGCATCTTCAATGATAGGTACACAACATTTTACCCTTTCTAAATCTACATTTTAATAGTTAGTTCTATTAGTTTTCAAATTTTTTTTTTATATCACACATTTTGGTTGAAATAAAGAGAAATAGGTGCATCATACCCCTTTGTTTCATTTTGGTGAACCTACCTATATTTTTCTTCATTTCACATACAAAGGAAACCTCATATATATAAGTGAAAAAAAGCATACCTTAAATCCCATCTCGATGGAGAAAAGTACAAAATTAGTCCATTTCCTCTATTTCCAAGTGAACTCCTCAAATAAAGGAAAAACCAAACAAATAAAAACTCTACCTTTGGCTTTCCAAATGATTTTAAATAGGAACCAAGATATGAATTTCTTTGAAGGAGAGAGTGACACATGTCACTTTCTCATTCACTTCTAGGGACACTCCTCCCCACAAGTTCTCACACATGTGCGAGAACTCATTGGGAACTGAAAAGCCAAAGAGTGTTCTACACTCAACAAGAGCTCTCCTATCTCATAAATGATATTTGGAAGCATAATAAAACCCTTTTCTCAAATCCATCACTCTTCTTAATGGATAATTAAGAAAAGTCATAACTTGAAAAATTTCAAAGATGTGGACTTGATTTGACCCCTAACGCATAGGTAATCATCCTAGGGTTAAAATAAGGATCAATTAGCTTAATTTAAATATTTTTTCAACCATTTTTACTCACAAAAAGAAATTAATTTTCAAATATAACAAAAAGAAATCAAAATGCCTCAAAACACCCATCAAAAGTCCAAATAAATTTTAAAACATAAATCACAAGATTAAACATTAAATTTTCCAAATACAAAATAAAATACAACACAATAAAACTATGGTCCCTCCAAATAGTCTATAGTCGATTTTACTTGGATCTCACAATAGGGTACCCTTGGTTACTTCTAATCCCATTGGCCATGGTTGTGTACTTGCACAATCAATTCTACATGTCGAAGTATCTAATACAAGATAATCAATAATTAAATCAACAATTCCATCTATATAAGATGGTCAGGATCAAATCCTAAAATCAAAAGATTAAATATCCACAATTATCCTTTTTGTAGCAATTAACATATCTTATTAATTCATGTCTAGTCATGGTGTTGTTATAAAGAAATCCTATCATCAGCTAGTTTAGATTTATCATCTTATCAATTCTATCTCATAGACAATTATCCATTTATTTTATCATAATAATCAGATCAACATGAATATAACAATTTAAGGAAAGCATACATGTATAAAACCACTATAAGTATCAATACATTCAAACAAGCATAATATCCAACGTTTGTGATCAACCAAAATACTCTAATACACATATAGTATCAAAAGTGCTCAGATCAAAATATTGCCAAAAGGGTGTATAAAAATAGTAGGCCTCATAGTAATATGATGTTTTCTTACTCTTTCAAGCTATACATGTATAAAATCACTATAAGTATCAATACATGAACAAGCATAATATCCAATGTTTGTGATCAACCAAAATAGTCTAATACACATATAGTATCAAAAGTGTTCCAATCAAAATATCGCCAAAAGGGTGTATAAAAATAGTAGGCCTCACAATAATACTATACGATGTTTTCTTACTCTTTCAAGCTAACGAACAACTTTCATATTATCGTGGATGAAGTAATTGCAGCTAAATCAATATTTTTAATAAGATAGCGATTAAAATAATGTGACAATAATCGATAATAATCTTTTGTTTGGGAGAAATTTGCACATTATGATCGTTGTCCTTGTAGAAAAGAAGAACGAGTGCTTTTCCATATGACATTTTAATTGATATTATGGCTGAGTTTTACGAGTATGCTTTCTATGTAGAAAACGGTAGTTAAACCCGAATCAAACGTGTCTCAAATCCTTAAAAAAGATGGTTCAAAGTATATTAAAGGACATAATCATATTTCCTAGGCAATAATGGTGGTGTTAGACTTGTAGATACATGTGCTTGTGCCACCAACACGCCTTGCAAGACAGTCCAAAATGATTAATTGAATATTGGACACTGATTTCAGAGAAATAAGTATTAGTATCTCGTATCTGGATGACAAGGTGACCTTATTGAGGTGGGCTCATAAGTCGGCTGTCATTCATAATTTTCCCATTATTTCTAAGCTTAATAGACGTGCCTTATTGTGACAGCAAACCAAGTAGGAAAAGACGGTTATCCAACCAAGGATGAAAATAGAAAAGAATAAAATGTAGCCAACGAAGATGGAGGACCAACAAATACAGCTTAGAATTGTTGCAATTTAAAAAGTGCGCTATATTTAACCATATTATGATGCCAGGACTGTTCGGTAAAGCAGGTCTAGCAGCTATTTTAGTTCGACAGAGCCTCTTATATGGTGTGATGTGATCGAAGTATTCCCTTGTTAGTTATATTAGATACTATATATCAGTAAGTTGATTCTGATCTTGAATTGATGATTTGCTGTTTGCTCTGAGATATTAGAAGAGGAATATTGAAAGCCCAAGCTCTACTAAAAGCTAAGGCATTATAATGTGTTATTGCTCAAAGAAATGAAGAATCTTAGAAACGAGTCTTGTTCACTAGGCTGAAGGCAAAGAATAAGAGAACGGACAAATTTTAAATAATGAAGTAGAAACAAACATACAACTTTTAGTGCAAATAAATCCAAAGCTATCTTCGGTTTACTCCATTCTTCATATGGAGAGGGAATTATTTTCAAAGTGCAGTATTGCTTATCGATCATTAGACAACCTATTTGTAAGATAAGTTTTGAAACTTACTAATTGTGTGGAGAGTCAGGACCACTAATTCTCCATGATGAATTCTTAAGCAGTTTGAATTTGAAGCAATTTCCATCCTTGCACTTCTTTCTCAGCGAGTACGAGAAGGCATCCTTTGAGGATCTGAGATGCCTTGTTGAGTAAGAATGTTGATATTGCTGTTGATTCCATTTATTGTGTAATTCGATCCAGAAAAGCCCTTTCCATTTCTATGCAAAGCCATTTTATTCAAAATGTAGAAGAGTGTCAATGGGCCATTGATCTGTTGGAGAAGTTGAATGGTTCTTAATGAGTCCACTAGGGATCAAGTCTTGCTGAGTGAAAGACTCTGACATCATAAGGGATGAGGAAAGGATCAGCCCCAGATTGTTGGTCTCAAGTAACGATGGTTTTAATTAGTTTCAATATTAAATCTTTAAAAATTAAATGTAATTTTTTTATTAAGAAAGATAAGATATTTATTTATCATTTTTTATATGTGGATGGTATATAAAATTATTATTCATTATTTAATTATTACATCATTTAATTACGTCGAGAGGCGTAACCTACACTGACAGCACGAGTGGAGAGTAACCGTGTTAAAAAAAAATGTTAACTTATAAAAAAAAGCCGGATTATTACCAACGAATAGTGTGAATAAATATAGAGGTGGAGATAAATACCGTGAGTGAAAAAAAGTAAGTTATTTCTATTTTCATTTTGTAAATATATTTCTATACATTATAATACTTTTTTAGATTTATTTTTTACATTTTTTTCAATTATAAATAAGAAAGTAATTTAATATAAAATTTAAATGTATTATTTTTTTTTAGAGTAAAAGGTAATTTCATTATAAACATTTTAATGCTTACATTATAATGTTTATTTTATTATAAGTAAATAATTTTTTAATAAAATATCTATTATAAAAAGTAAATATATTTTTAGTTTTATTTTTTTAGGGTAAAAAAGTAATTCTATTATAATGTTTTTCAATTACAAATAAGAAAGTAATTTAATATAAAATATAAATGTATTATTAATTGTTTTTAGTTTTATTCTTTTAGGTAAAAAAGTTAATTTAATTAAAATGTTTTTAAAATATTTTTAATATATGTTTTGGTCATAACTTTTCAAACTAATACTAGCTTATCTATCTTAATATATTAATCTATATATTATACGCTGAGAGATATCATTTTCGAGGCGTATTTTTTAAATTTAAAAAGAAAAAAAGCGAAAAAATATGCCTCAAAAATGATCTCTCTCGGCCTATAATATATAGATTAATATATTAGGACAGATAAGCTAGTAGCATCTACAACACACAATGTAAAATAATAATTTGTCACATATTTTATTTTAAATAAAGAATTATAATACTTTACAAATTGTAATTCATATCATATTTATTCAAATGCACAAAGAGATGTGTACAATAGGAATTCATAATGAATAAGACAATTCATCTTTTATACCAAAAATTTAATATCAATATTAATAGAAGAATTCACTCAAAAAATATATACATCACATAAAAATGTTATGTTTCCAAAGATTTTAGTCTTACTTCCTTTGCTTTTCTTTTGGCGAGTTGCTTTCCTGTCTTCATTTTTTCATTTTTTTCATAATGATCATATGTAAATGGTGGTGAGATTCTAATTCCATCCAAAGACTTAACATGTGATATACCAACAAATGTTAATCCTACCCTTTCTCTTGGTCCTATATCAATTGTTTCCTTGGAAAGAGTTAATCCTTGTGATTTGTGGATCATTAGTGCCCAAGCCAATCATAGAGGAAATTGATGTGTGCAGTCCCTTTGTATTGGTGAAATTGGAATTAAATTTGGAGATGCATCTTCAACAGGAATTCCAGAGTAATTATCAAATTCAACCATAACATATGTAGGTGGAATCTGGTGGGCCACATCCAGTTTTGTATATGATATTTTTGATGCATCCTAAAGCTCCATTCACAAGACCTTATTCTATCCATAAATTAGATGTTAACATGACCCTTGCATCCTTTGAAACATACTCATCTACATTTGAATCAAACTCCATATAAATAGAATTTCGTTGGTCAATTTTTTTTTATCTGAATTGCATGTAAGTTCAGTAAGCACATTTTCATCAATTTGAACATCTTTATAGAACCTATCATGTTATATTTTATATTTAAGTGCTCTATATAACCTTTCTCTATTAACAGTAAAATTATAAGTTGTTCCATGCTAATCCTTTTTTTGAACAAAATGATTGGTAAATCTTTTATTTGATGTGGTTAAATTTTAAGTATTTCTCTCACTTCCTGTGGAAAACTTATGATATTTCCTTTATATTTGTATTTCCCTCTAGTTGCATGTGTTACTTGAAGTGTTGGGTTGACATGTGCTATCAACATTTCCTCTATTTATGTTAAATTTGCAAGTTCTGATGGTTGTGCACAAGGATCCATATTTTTTAATGCTGAAAATTGATGTTCATTACTCTCTTGTTGATATTGATTCCAAATAGGGCCCTTAGGTACCCATACAACCTTCATTGCAGGATAACTCTCTTAACAAATATAACACATACTTGGTGTAGAAATTTTATCTAGTCCATGTCGAAATATCATTTGTAGACTTTTCAAATCAATCTTAGTAGTTGTATTATTATTAATTACTTCTTGATCTCTTCTATTATCAACATTCATTACATTTTGAATTCTATCATTTGGTGTTTGTAGCACATGATCTATTGTAATACAATTCACCCCTTCAAAACTAACCTCAACATTCCCATGAGATCGATGATGTATTTAACTGATTCATGATTGTGCACTTGTATTTGTTGTCTTTCTATCTCATTCAATTGATCAAAATGCATAGCTCTTCGAATTTGTGAACAACGTGTTATCATTTTATCTGCATGTTGTCTCATTTCTACTTCAATCTCTTTTGTTGTCATATCTACCCTATGTTTAAGGCTTCTTTCTCTATCATTTTGGTTTTGACGAGTCCTTTATTCTTGTCTTTGTACATCATTCATTTGTTCATGTCATTGTCTCATATAGTTCTAAGCATATTATCTCCTTTGTTCTGTTTGTTACTCTTCAGTTGTAAAACTCCTTGCTTCCTCTCTTTGTGCATTAGCCATTTGTTCACGTCATTGTCTCATATAATTTTGAGCATATTCTCTTTGATGCTCTCTTCGTTGCTCTTCATTTTGAAAACTTGTCCTTGGACGATGAGGCATCCTACAAATTTTAATAAAAATTAATAAATCTATAAAATTGTTATGAATTTGTAAAGATACTTAATGGTTCATAGGTATATAAATAATTTTACCAACCAAATACAATATAAAAGGACATTGTTAAGAAAACATAATTACATATTGCCTTGGCTATTATTATTTTTAAAGTAGTGATATTTGTTTATTCAACTGTAAAATTATAAGTTGTTCCATGCTAATCCTTTTTTTGAACAAAATGAATGGTAAATCTTTTATTCGATGTGGTAAAATTTTAGCTATTTCTCTCACTTCTTGTGGAAAACTTATGGTATGTCCTCTATATTTGTATTTCCCTCTAGTTGCATGTGTTACTTGAAGTGTTGGGTTGACACGTGCTATCAACATTTCCTCTATTTGTGTTAAATTTGCAAGTTCTGATGGTTGTGGACAAGGATCCATATTTTTTAATGCTGAAAATCGATGTTCATTACTCTCTTGTTGATATTGATTCCAAATAGGGCCCTCAGGCACCCATACAACCTTCATTGCATAGTAATATTCACTTTTAATTGAAAAATATATTAACTTTTTGAATCCAAATGATAGTTGAACACACAACCTTACAATTATAAACAAAATACACTAATCCATTGCACTACATGTTTATTTTGATTTTTTATGATTACAATTTTGTTAATTAATAACTTTTTCAATAAAATTAGTAATAAATAAATAAATTAAAAATGTATTAATTTTTAAACCCACAATGAGAGTTGAACCCATAACCTTTTAATTACAAATCTAATCTATTAATCCATTACACTATTTGCTTGTTTTTGTATGTGATATAAATTGTATTTGTTAAATATAAACATTATCACATAATAGATATATTATTAAAAAATTATTTACTTGCTTATAAAAAAATATTATAATGTAAGCATTAAAAATATTTTAAAAACATTTTAATGAAATTAACTTTTTTACCCTAAAAGAATAAAACTAAAAAAAATTAATAATACATTTATATTTTATATTATAATATAATAGAATTATTTTTTTACCCAAAAAAATAAAACTAAAAAAATATTTACTTTCTTATAATAGATATTTTATTAAAAAATTATTTACTTACTTATAATAAAACAAATATTATAATGTAAGCATTAAAATGTTTATAATGAAACTACCTTTTACCCTAAAAAAATTAATAATACATTTAAATTTTATATTAAATTACTTTCTTATATAAAATATAAATGTATTGTTAATTTTTTTTTAGTTTTATTCTTTTAGGGTAAAAAAGTTAATTTCATTAAAATGTTTTTAAAATATTTTTAATGCTTACATTATAATATTTTTTTATAAGCAAGTAAATAATTTTTTAATAATATATCTATTATGTAATAATGTTTATATTTAACACATACAATTTATATTAAATACAAAAACAAGCAATTAATGTAATGGATTGATAGATTTGATTTGTAATTGAAAGGTTATGGGTTCAACTCTCATTGTGGGTTTAAAAATTAATACATTTTTTAATTAATTTATTTATTACTAATTTTATTGAAAAAGTTATTAATTAACAAAATTGTAATCATAAAAAATCAAAATAAACATGTGTGCGTGATTAGTGTATTTGTTTATAATTGTAAGGATTGTGGGTTCAACTATCATTTGGATTCAAAAAGTTAATATTATTTTCAATTAAAAGTGAATATTACTATGCAATGAAGGTTGTATGGGTGCTTGAGGGCCCTATTTGGAATCAATATCAACAAGAGAGTAATGAACATCGATTTTCAGCATTAAAAAATATGGATCCTTGTCCACAACCATCAGAACTTGCAAATTTAACACAAATAGAGGAAATGTTGATAGCACGTGTCAACCCAACACTTCAAGTAACACATGCAACTAGAGGGAAATACAAATATAGAGGACATACCATAAGTTTTCCACAAGAAGTGAGAGAAATAGCTAAAATTTTACCACATTGAATAAAATATTTACCAGTCATTTTGTTCAAAAAAAGGATTAGCATGGAACAACTTATAATTTTACAGTTGAATAAACAAATATCACTACTTTAAAAATAATAATAGCCAAGGCAATATGTAATTATGTTTTCTTAACAATGTCCTTTAATATTGTATTTTGTTGGTAAAATTATTTATATACCTATGAACCATTAAGTATCTTTACAAATTCTTAACAATTTTATAGATATATTAATTTTTATTAAAATTTGTAGGATGCCTCATCGTCCAAGGATAAGTTTTCAAAATGAAGAGCAACGAAGAGAGCATCAAAGAGAATATGCTTGAAATTATATGAGACAATGATGTGAACAAATGGATAATGCACAAAGAGAGGAAGCAAGGAGTTTTACAACTGAAGAGTAACAAACAGAACAAAGGAGAGAATATGCTCAGAGCTATATGAGACAACGACATGAACAAATGAATGATGTACAAAGACAAGAATAAAGGATTCGTCAAATCCAAAATGATAGAGAAAGAAGCCTTAAACATAGGGTAGATATGACAACAAAAGAGATTGAAGTGGAAATGAGACAACATGCAGATAAAATGATAACACGTTGTTCACAAATTCAAAGAGCTATGCATTTTGATCAATTGAATGAGATAGAAAGACAACAAATACAAGTGTGCAATAGTGAATCAATTAAAATACACCATCAGTCTCATGGGAATGTTGAGGTTAGTTTTGAGGGGGTGAATTGTATTACAATAGATCGTGTGCTACAAACACCAAATGATAGAATTCAAAATGTAATGAATGTTGATAATAGAAGAGATCAAGAAGTAATTAATAATAATACAACTACTGAGATTGATTTGAAAAGTCTACAAATGATATTTTGACATGGACTAGATAAAATTTCTACACCAAGTATGTGTTATATTTGTGAAGAGAGTTATCCTGCAATGAAGGTTGTATGGGTACCTGAGGGCCCTATTTGGAATCAATATCAACAAGAGAGTAATGAACATCAATTTTTAGCATTAAAAAATATGGATCCTTGTCCACAACCATCAGAACTTGCAAATTTAACACAAATAGAGGAAATGTTAATAGAACGTGTCAACCCAACACTTCAAGTAACACATGAAACTAGAGGGAAATACAAATATAAAGGACATACCATAAGCTTTCCACAGTAAGTGAGAGAAATAGCTAAAATTTTACCACATCGAATAAAAGATTTACCAGTCATTTTGTTCAAAAAAATGATTAGCATGGAACAACTTATAATTTTACTATTAATAGAGAAAGGGTATATAGAGAACTTAAATATAAAATAGAACATGACGGGTTCTATAAAGATGTTCAAATTGATGAAAATATCCTTACTAAACTTACATGCAATTCAGATAAAAAAAACTGACCAATGAAATTCTATTTATATGGAGTTTGATTCAAATGTAGATGAGTATGTTTCAAAGGATGCAAGGGTCATGTTAACATCTAATTTATGGATAGAAGAAGGTCTTGTGAATGGAGCTTTAGGATACATCAAAAATATCATATACAAAACTGGATGTGGCCCACCAAACCCACCTACATATGTTATGGTTGAATTTGATAATTACTCTGGAATTCCTTTTGAAGATGCATCTCCAAATTTAATTCCAATTTCACCAATACAAAGGGGCTGCACACGTCAATTTCCCCTATGATTGGCTTGGGCACTAATGATCCAAAAATCACAAGGATTAACTCTTTCCAAGGAAACAATTGATATAGGACCAAGAGAAAGGGCAGGATTAACATTTGTTGGTATATCACATGTTAATTCTTTGGATGGAATTAGAATCTCACCACCATTTACATATGATCATTATGAAAAAAATGAAAAAATGAAGATAGGAAAGCAACTTGCCAAAAGAAAAGCAAAGGAAGTAAGACTAAAATCTTTGGAAACATAACATTTTTATGTGATGTATACATTTTTCGAGTGAATTCTTCTATTAATATTGATATTAAATTTTTGGTATGAAAGATGAATTGTCTCATTCATTATGAATTCCTATTGTACACATCTCTTTGTGCATTTGAATAAATATGATATGAATTACGATTTGTAAAGTATTATAATTCTTTATTTAAAATAAAATATGTGATAAATTATTATTTTACATTGTGTGTTGTAGATGCTACTAGCTTATCTATCCTAATTTATTAATCTATATATTATACGCCGAGAGATATCATTTTTGAGGCGTATTTTTTTTGCTTATTTTCTTTTTGAATTTAAAAAATGCGCCTCGAAAATGATATCTCTTGGCGTATAATATATAGATTAATATATTAAGATAGATAAGCTAGTATTAAAATAGAAAAAAGATAATGATATTTTAAGATTATTCTTTTAATAAAAGATTTAAATTAACTACGAATTATTCATTTAAATTATAAAAGTTATAAAAGTATTAATAAAAAAATATATTTTTCTATAATAATTATGAATTCTATTGAAGTCAAGAACTATTAAAAAAAATTTAAAATAGCCAAACAAAAAAAAAAGCAAGAAAATCTAAACTTTTAAAAAAATATATAGAAAAGGTACACACCTTAATTCAAACAAATTAACATAACTATGGTTAAATAGAAGACTCATGGTAATTACCTAATATTTCAACTCGTATTTGTAAAGATGATTTAATAGAAGTTATGTTATCCAATATTTAAATTAGATAACTTCACTGTAAAGTGAAGCAACAATTTCCATCATTTTTCGCACTAGTAATGTAAGTACTTGCTTATTCTAATTGATCTAGTAGGTGAATACTTGTAGTTTCAAAAAAATTCATCCTCTACTTAAGAAATTCATTGTCCATTTCTATATACTTTGATAAATCAAGTCATAATCCTATATTTTTCTAAGTACTAAACTCTATGTGTTCTTTTAACTAATATTCTAAGATAACAATTGTTTTTTCTATTAGTAATTTCACCCTTAGCCTTACTGTTTCATTTTCCAATTCAACAATTTCAAATTGTATATATTTTAATCAACTTTATTAAATTTTAAGATTCATTATTACTTTTTTGAAATTTGCCTCAAAATTTTATAAAATTTACTTTAAGGAAATTATACACATGAATTTAAACAAATGTAAGTGATATGTTCTATATTTCTATCACATCTAATGAAAACTCTCTTTTTATATTACTTGTGTGATAGCACTACTGTGCATAAGCCATAATTGGACAAAATTTGAATGCCATATATAATTTCTTAGGGATTTATCAAGAGGGAGGTGGACAAGGAGGAATAAAGAATGGTGTGTTGGTACAAGATGAAAATATAAAATAATGGAATATATATATATATATGAATGAATGAATGAATAAAAGAACATAGAAAATATATTATGTTGGGTTAAATTGATATATCAAAGACGAGGTTATAAAGGTATTCCTTTCCAACAATTTTCAGAAATATAAATACAAAAAAACTAATTAAATTAAAAAATATTATACATCTAAGGGAAGCTTAGTGTCAATGCAAAAATAAATACTCATAGGTTTCCAATCTAGCATACTAATTATTTCTATGTAATCAATCCTTTCTAATATATATACCAAGAGTATATTTCTATAGTCCACAAATCCTTCATACTAAATATGTTATAAATATATCTGTTGAAAATCCAATGGTAACCTAATTATTACTAATAAACATGAAATCCACATACAATATAATGATTAAAAATTAATGTTCAATCATTTCAAAATAAATATAGTGCACTCTCTTGAACACTCAAAATATGTAATACCCCTCCGTGTCTGTTGTTCTAAACTTTTGTGTGAGTATTTGTGTATGCTTGGATTTGATTTATTTGGAATTAAATAAAGAATTAGATTCCATAATAAACATTAATTGAATTATCGTTGGGATTTAGTAATCGGATTAGTTGAGGAAAGGTAATTATTATTTAATGATTAAATTCGATTAATAAATTTAAGAATGAGAAAATAATAGAAAGGATTAAATATTAAAATTGTACTTAAGTTTAAATAAATTAAGGTGAAAATATTTATTAAAATAAATATATTTTATTGTAACTAAAAGAAGGAGTAAATTATTAAATATGTATCTATTTGGTTTATATATTAAAGATTCAATTATAAAATGATGAATTCGTGTTGTGGCTGGCTTGCAATCATAGCTTATGGAAGTGCAACAGTCTCCTAGTGGGAGTGTAAAAGATATCATCAAAGAAATCATAATAAGTGATGGTAGTCGAATGGTTCTCCGATGGGAGTGGAAAAGACACCATGAATTAAATTATAAACAAAGTTTTCCAAATCAGGTGGGAGGGAGAAAATTGGCAGCATCTTCAACTTCAGATATGGCGAGCATAAGGAGTATCGTAGTTCTTGGAGGATCCAAATAAAAGGAAAGCAAAACCGGTTTCATCTGAGAGGGGTCGGATACAGATTTTGGGCAAGGACGAGGAAAGAAAGTATAGGAAATAATTCAGATTATTAACACTGAACATTCAGTAAGGAACCTAGGCTAGGATGAAAGGAGTTTTCACAGGTATGTCTTACTTATTCCACTTGAATGATGATGAGCTCTCGGTTGTTAACATTAGCAAATTTCTAAACCAATTTGTGACTCTTTATTGGTGTTAAATCGAGCATCAGGGTTTTAGAATTGAAGCATGCATGATAAGTGTTGAGGACTTTTAAAGTTGGAAATACTGCGATATAGATAACAGTCCAGTAAAGACATTCATAATGATTTGTTAAACTTATCAGTATAAACCCTTGTGCATCTTTCATTGGAAGCCGAATCTTAGCTAGTATAACTTGCCTTACAAACACGCCCTATCAAGCCAATTACTTTCATTAGTGGTATGAAGTTCGCGATTTAAATGTTTCCCCCCCTCTTGATTCCATCTTAGCCGCAGCAATTGGAACTAAAATATAGTCAGTTTAAAACAACTTCCTTGATTCCTTTAGCAACCTGTTACAGTGTCTTTACTTGAACACAGAAGGGTGCAAGGATGTAAATAAGCTCCCTGATCCCTTATCAATCTGTCTAAGCTGTAGCGCTTAATTATGATGGGAAGTTTAAAGATTTAAATAACCTGCTTGAATTTTCTGGCAAATTATCACAGTTGCAGTATTTGAAAATAAGATATTATCAGCTTTTAATAAAATAAAAGAGCCCTCCATTGATCTGGTGAAGTTTAATTTCCATCTTCAAACTTGAGCGCATCTCTGGAAACTCGCCAGCAAGCAGTAATGTGTAAAAAGGTAAAGTTGTACATTATTCTCCTGTTCTTGAGTCGCGTATTTGCACCTCACCTTTCGCCTTCCCTTTAGACCGGTGGATAACATTTGGAATTTGATAATAATGCAAGTAGATGGTGATATCTCCAATTTCCAATATTCACTTTCTGGTATACTTGGCAACCTGACACAGCCGCAACACTTAAACATGGTAGGGTGTATAGATCAAAAATCCTGAATGTTATCCATAAGACTGAAGCAAGGTGATCTTATCACATTTTTTTTGCAACCGTAGCCATCTCAAACTTGGAGGAAGCTTGGTTCGTGTGTCTTCTCTGATGCCATCAATGAGCAAATTGTTCACGTGAAGAAATTGAGGACCAGTGAGCAGATTATTTAATTCTCTTGGGCTGCACAATGTCTCAAGCCTTTGCCAATTACCTCTGTCCAGTCGAAGCTGAGAGAAATTGATGTTATTGGATACAATGTTTAGATGAGCTCCTTCGCATAGTCTGATAATCTAAATTTGTATAACCTCCAGGATACCGTTGGCAGCCTATCACCGCTGCAGCATTTATACTTAGGAGAGTGTACAAATTTAAATAACCTCCCTGAAGCCATTGGCGACCCATCTCAGCGGCAACGTATAAAATTCAATTTCTGATATACTTGGTAACCTGTCACAGTTTCAGCTTCTAGAGTTGAGGCGTTGTACATAATTATATAGCCTCCCTGATACCATTGAACACCTCCCTCAGCTGCAATGTCTAATACTCACCTTCTAATATACTGGGTAGTCTGTCACTGTTACAGCATTTAGAATTGAGACATTGTACAAATTTGTATAGCCTTCTTGAAACCTTTGCCTCTTTCATAGTTGCAAATTTTAGAGTTGCATGGGTGTACAAATTAAATAATCTCTCTGATTTTACTGTCCACCTGTCTTTGCCTCGCACTTGAACATAATAGGAAGTTTAATGGTTTAAATAATCTCTCTGATTTTATTGTCAACCTGTCTCAGCTTTTGTTCAAATTAGTGGATCTAATTATGGTAGTCAATGAACACAAATTGTTCCTTGAGTTGAGTCTTCATTCTTATTTATTCTTTTGGATTGATTGTTAGTAGATGCTTTTGATCTTTAAGTTGTATTGCTTTTGTATTGATTTAATGCTTATCTAATGGTTGTGTAGCCTTATAGTTTGATAGTTTATAGGTTTTCAATTAGTTGATAATATCTCTCCTCCTTTTATTATCTTAAATATGTATTAATTTCATTAAAAGGAAATTAGTGGATTAGTGAAATCAAATAAGTTAATATTTTTAAATTTTTAACTTTATCAAAAAGGTTTTAGTTATATATATTTGCATAGATGCATCATATATAGAACTTATTTTTGGAGAACGAAGATAAAGAAATTAAATAAGTAGATTTATAATTAAAAGTAGAAGAGAATTAAATGGAGTGAGTGGTATTTTGAAGTACTTATAGAATCTAATTAAATGACAATGTTGATTTTAAATGGTTACTCTAATAAAGATAAACAAATTTAAGTTTCCTTAACACTGAAAATTGAATGAAGATTATGATTTGCATATTTGTCTAAGAAGAATAAGAAGTTTAGGATATTATTATTACCACAATTAGTATGGTTTATTCTTTGTTAATTTGTAGGTGAATATTGTTATTTTACAACCCTTAGAGTAGAATGGTAAGATTAGTATGTAAGCTAAATAACTAGGAAATTGTATTAAGATTGTCTCAAATATCATGGTCGAGGGAAATAATCTTTGAATTCAATTATGAGATTAAGGATAAGGAATATTACTGATTATTGTATCTAATTTTATATGGAAAGGTAGGTTGAAAATATTAACTTGGGATTTCTTTTAATATAGTGGAAATTAAAATATGAAGTACATATTTATTTCTTCTTATATGTTCTCTTATTTTGTGTTCTAATTTTATAGTATTAATTTGGTGATATCTTTTAATTACTTTATATTTCTTTTAGTTTATGAATTAAATCGACATTGTCTTAATATCCAACTCCTCTCATCTTATAGAAATTTACTAGGAACAATGATTCTCTTAATTATATATTCTAATTAAGAAATTGTTGAGTGTCATGTCATGGGTGTTTGTACTAAACTTTTATGGAATTGTGTATCCTTGGCCGTGGTTAAGTATTATAATTAAACTCTAGTTGACTTCATTATGGTAGTAAATTATTCCTTGAATTGAGTTTCCATTCTTAATCATTTCATTTGGATTATTAGCTAGTGGATCATTTTATGGCAATTCGGGTGTCTAATTGATGAGGTTCTTATATGGATTGTTATTTAGAACTTGAGGTTTTTATTGGCCTGTTGGTTATTCTAATTGTTAATGTGAATAGATAATTGTTGTTGTTTCCATGTTTACTGATTTTGATGATGGTGATTTACGTACCAATCTAAGGGATTCTTGTGAGGAGAAAATTGAGGTCTCCCGTGGAATGCCTAATTGGTGGCTTTTGGATGTTGAGTGATTCTTGTTGATTTAAAGGTTAATTTTTCTTCTATGATTCCTTGTGAGGTAACACCATTGTTGATTTGTGGATGGGTCTTGATGAACCTTCCCTTTTTATGGCTTTTCTGATTTACTCTCATATTTGATGAAATTTCATCCTTGTGTTGGAATTATTGGGGAAAAACTTGTGTTGCTTCATTTTACCCTTGTTTGTGAGTTGTTGTTCTTTTGGCTTCCAGAGGCTTGAGATGATTGTCATTTGATGTTCTCTTTTTATGTACTCTTGGCAAAGCAAGATATTGGTATCATTATTTTGAAAAGGGTTGTACGAGACTTTGTTGAGACTCTAATTTTGTACTTGTTAGCGAGATGGGTAATGCCTCGCATGCTTTTATGATGTGATTCTTTGTTTTAATTATGATGGTACAACCCTTAATTTTTCCTTGGTTTTTATGTTGTTGGGTCTCTAGGGAGAGTGGCTCCTCGTGGGGGCCGACGCCCCGTGTAAGGGGAAGAGCACAGGAGAACCCACGAGTGAGTTGGTAATCAAGTGAAAACCTAATAATTAACTTAGGAGGGTTGGGTAGTAATATCATTACAAGATAAAAAATGGATGCCTCGTCTTCATTAGTGCTTCCGCAGACTAATGGAAGGCTGAGAAGGCCGTGGTTGGCAAGGTCGTGACCTCGTCTTCACGAGAGGTCTACGGCTCCGCATGAGCTACCCTATGGTGCCGGCGCCTCCAGTTGGGAGGAAGAGCACAGGAGATCCATAGATGGGGGCCGGCGCCTCAGTTTGGGAGGAAGAGCCAGGAGAACCCATGTGGGCTATGCGATGACACTCTCCCCTAGTTGCCCATGTGTTTACTTTATTGTGTTCCTCTGGAAGTATGTTATGGGGGATTGGTTAAATTGGTTGTTTATATTGACTTAAAACGATTTATGATTATTGTCTTAACACATCTTTGGTGTACTTTGTGGTTTTGGATGATCTCATTGATATTGATGATTTGTACTCTTTTGGTATTGTGATATGCTGTTATTGTATTGTGTAATTGCAATTTAGAATTGTATTATGTTTATTAATTTCAGTTTGACTTGGAAGCGTTTCGTGATCATCCTTTGATTACTTGTTTACTGGTCATTACTTTAATTTATGTGATGGGATTTATGATTTTAAGTTAGTATGTTAATCCTTGAGTTTTATGATACTTTTGTATGTTGTTGAGTCTTGTGGTTTCCTGTTTGGATGTTCTTGGTTGAGGACTCTTCTTGTCAGCTCCTTAGCATGGGGGGTGGGTCTTCGGACTCACATGGTTGGGTGGAACGTGCTAAGCACCCCATTGGGTCCCCAGTCGAGGATCAAGAGGTGCGGATTGATGTTATTGTAGTGACTTCAGAATTGTATCCGTCTTGGAGCCAATTATGATACTGTGTATTCATTTGTATTATGTTATCTTATGTATGGTTTCCATTTATGATTGGAAACACTTTTGTATCATTGTACATCTTGAACTTTGTATTGTAATGTAATGATAATTCTTGCGTGGATATGGGCTATGGTAGTTGTTATTTAATTTATTATGTTAATCATGCATATGTTGTATATATAGATGGTTTCTTATCAATGTTTATCATGTATGCATTACATTTGTTAATGTTTACTTTGTTATGAATTATATCTTTGGCTTTTATTCTTTATTGTCATTGTGGGGATCTAAGTCACATAATGACTCCTCGTGTACCCCGAAGGATGTATGTGCTAATGAATATATTTAAATGAAATTCATGTATGATTTAATGTGTATTACATATATGTTATGTTTACTTTTTAAAAAAAAAAAATTGTGCTGTAATTATTATGTAATTGTCCTTTGGGGTTAATGCAGTGGTCTGAGAAAACATTAGAATGATTCCTTATATGCATGTTATTTTTTTTTGAGTCAATAGTTTATCTATTCACTATTTGTAAGCATACATAGATTAATGAGGTTAGATAATATCTTGTGTAATTGAATCTGCAATCTTTAAGCCTCTACATGTTACTGAGTTATTTGATAAACCTCATATGCCACCTTTTTGAGGTTTGATGATTTTCCATCTAATTCAAAGGTCATTCAATATAATATTTGCATTGTTCATTGTCCTTAATTTGTAAGGCGTGCATTAAATTTTGCATGATTCACATTCACTACATCATTGGTGATCCAATTTCATTTAGTTGAGGTATTTTATTGTGCAAATTGCATCTTACTTGTCAAGCACCTTCACTCAAACACATGTCCATATACATTCACAGGCCACAAAAAAATAACCTTATTAAGAGTTTTTCAGATATATTTCAAAATATACATGGTGAATTGTTAGTGGTGAATTTTAATTGGCGTGATTTTCAATGACTTAACACCCAACTTCAATGGATTCACACCCACATGGAACTACACTAGAAACCTTAATAAATAGGGTTAAGGATAGACACATGAATATAAATAGAACTTTGGTGCATTATAAATATTAAATCTCAGTTCATGTATTAATCATTCCTTCCATAGGAAATCATGGCTAGCTAGAACATTTAGGTGATTAAATATAAATATGGCATTTTTTTGTCAATATTGAATGCCTATTGATACCATTGATTATTTTATAGCCTTCATCATATTAGTAAGACCTTTCAATTTTTTTCAAACATGTTGCTTAGCTCATCTCATCTTTAATAGGATCACCTCTTAGAATAATAATTAATTCCATTTACCAGCATTCATCATAAGATTGTTATAAATGTATTCAAAAGAACAAAACTCATATATTCTATTTTGTAAATTTCTTCTCACTATCAATAATTTTTTTATACATATAAAACTATATATAAAAATAAAATTATTTTCCAAATAAAAATAAACTAACCAATATAAATAAAATCAAATAATTTTAAAATTAATATAAGAGTTTGAAAGATACACATTTTTAAAATGATACAGCAGAGTACCAATTTTAGCATTCGAAGGAATACATTTCTAAACTCTATTTTGAATAATCATATGTTTTAAATGGTCTAGTAATGAAGCAAGTAGGGATATTTTAAATTTCTATTGTGGTCACCGTTATGATCTCCCTTTGCAGAAGATTTCGTGGTTTTTTAAAGAAACTCTAATTATTTAATTTAAAATTTCATAGAATAATATGATGTTTCAAAATTGACTCGTTAAGGGCTAGAAAAATAAGGTCTTTTAAATATAGACATCACATTTTCTTTTCACAGGTATATTAAAATTAAAATCTATTAAAAATTATTTGTAGCTTTGTTTTGGGATTTATTTTTGAAACTCAATGTTTTGGTGAGGAAAATTTTGATAGTTTATAGTTACTTTAATATTTTTTGTAGTAAAATACAATACAAAATTTTGGAAGATTAATGTCTTCAAAACTCAATGTTGGATAGAGTATTCAATATTATATAAATTATAGGATTTTCTTATATATATATGTATATATATATACATATATTTTTAAAAATAATTTATGTCTATATAAGATCATCATAAAAATGATTTGATAGGTAAAGTTGCTTGGTGAACCATAGAAAAACATGATTCACCAAAATGAACTAACAAAATGATGAACCTCTAGTTCTCCTATGTTTCATTCAGTTTATGAGAGTTATAATGCATAAATAAGAATCTAAAATCAAACCTAACCAATAGAGCAATCAAAAGGCATGTATTAAGAAGGTCAAATGATGTGTACCTGTTGTAAAAATTGCTTCTTTTGGTCTCACCAAGGACTCATTCATGCAGTGGCAAATGGGTCCTAGGTAGGGTTTTGGAAAACCAATTTTTGGGTTCAATTTTTCAATGTTCACATTTCTAAATACTAGTGGGAGACTATTGGAAACTTTGAAATAATTTTTTTAGCTCAATTTCCATGATTTTCCAAGAAATGTGATAACTTTGAGAACTTTGTGACTTTAGAACTTTTCCTCTCCAAATGATCTTCAACCTAAAACCTACAATCAAACATGAAAGTAGAAGAAAAATGTTGTTTTATTAGGGAATACGGGGTTTCCTTAATCAAATGAAAAAATGCATGTAAAGGAATGATGAATGAACTATAGTATGTAACAAATAACCAAATCTCAATTGAACCTTGGAGTACAAATCAACAATCTTGCATGAAGTGGCCTCAATGTATGTAGATATTGATCATATAATTTGACATGAAAAAATGATTGAATAGGATCTCCAATCCTACATCAACAAATTAGCTCAATAACATGCATGATGCACTATTCATTTGACATGATGATTGATATCTTGATTTCTACAATAAACTTCAATAATCTTCCTTCAATTACTTGTTAATTCTCTTGAATACTCTATAGTTCTCTTGTGAAATCTTAGGATAATTGAATAAAATTTGTTAGGTGAAACTAAGTGAGGAAATAACCTTGTATTTATACTTATCTTGTGTAATTCCTGGAAATTCAAATAACACAAGTTGACATTAGATCCAAAATTTAAAATCATTAAAATACCAAAACATATTATTCCAAGGGGGTCCTAGGATTAAGTGAGGACCTATTCATGTGGTGAATGGAGTGCTAGCACACTTAACTAGGACACACTTCAGTGGATGTTAAATTTTATGTAAAAAGGGGGTTTGATGACCTAGTGAGGACTCATTTGGTACGTGGAGAATAGGTCCAAGGTCATGAGCATAGGACACATACCTTGTAAAATTATGTTTTGTATAATATCATTTAAGAGTGTTTGGTTTTATCCGTCGGAACCTACAATTAGTTAAGCTTGAATTTGAATTAAGGGGTCAATTAACATAAAATTAACCTCCATTAATTAATAAATCCCTAGATTAATGTGAAAGTGTAAAGATACACTTTACAACACCCTAAATAAGGCACCATTAAGTCCATTTAGTCTAAAAGGGCCATCAACTTAATTTGAATGTGTAAAATACATTACACCACTAAATCAAGGCAAGATTAGGTTCATTTTAATGTTAATTATTCATTCCCAAACTAAGTAAAAAGGGATACTCTTTTAGTCACTACACATGGAATTAAGTTGTCTCAATTTTTTGAAGTTATTAGGAATGTTATTGTTCAATTATTTAATTTTCATATTTTAAAGTGTCATATAAAATGTCAGATATCCTACTTTGAGTTTGATATTTATGTACTATGTGTAATATATTTTGAATTTTAAGCTATAATTAAATAGGAACATCTCGAGGAGATCTAAGATGACCTATATTTTTAGGATCCTCTTATCAAAGTTCTTATGATAGATGTTATGATGTGTTAGATAGTAAATTCAAATGGAGTTACAATGAGATCTTATTCTTGATTATGACACATTGTATAAGAATATTTTGAAGATGTTATGGAGGCTAAAATGTAGTGCTTGTTTTGGAAAATGAGATATGATTCATGATAACTTACAACAAGTGAAAAATTATTATTTTTGGTTGAGTTGATTCTCGAGGATTTGTAGTGCTCGAATTTGTGACTGAATTTAGGTGCCACATTTATGAGTTGTTATTTCTCATACTTTTGATTTTTTATTTGGTAGGTTTTTGTATCAAATCTTCCATTTAAATTGATGCTTTGGATTTTATTTTATTGTTTTATGACATGGGTAATATATGTGAGTTAAAATTCTATTAAAATCAATCTAGAATTGAATACACATCTATTCCTATTAATCCTTGCACTACCAATATTTTTTCACCTTATCCTATTGCTACATAATATGTTGGGTTGCTTTAGAGCATTGATTTATTTTAACAAATGGTTTTATCGATATAAATTATTGTTTAATTATATATATATATATAATGTTATTTTACAATACTCCTCTATATGTTTAGTGTAGAAAGTTGATTCCACTAGATTTTCTTTCCTACAAGTGATATCAAGTTTTATTACCTATTATTCTATTTCTTATATTCTTTATTTTATCGAACTAATATAAATTTGATTGCATAGAAGTGAATTTTTGTATCTTACTCCAAGAAACATTCATGAGAAGTAGATTAGGGAGAATTGATGTAGAGAATTTTCTTGGCATAAATTTTTAGCTATGTAATATGAACATGAATGGATTACTTATATATATATTTATATATTTATATATATATATATATATATATATATATATATATATATATATATATGCTTCTCACTCTTTTTCTGTATATATATATATATATATATATATATATATATATATATATATATATATATATATATATATAAGTCTGTGCTAAAATAGATAAATTATTTTTGAAATTTTATAATACAAATTACATAATGGACTAGATAACTAAATGGATTCTCAAACTGTGATTCAAATTTTCTATTCTAATACATGCTCACGAGGAGCACATTTCTAAGAAAATTTGTTAAAATTTGGGTAAAATATATTACAAAACTTTTATAGTTTATAATATTAGGTTAAATAAGGGTTTTTCATATCTAGATAGCATTTCACCCTTTCTAGGTTGACTCATACACACTTAGCTTAAGTTGCAAATAGTTTTTAGTATTTGGTCTCACCTCATATGGTTAAGATAGATGTATTGACCTTTTGGGACACCTAGTTCATGAATAAATGACACATTCTTAAACAATCATCATATGAATAAACATGTATTAGAAATTTTAGGGGTACTTAGTCATTTATAACTACTTTCTCTACCTTTCATACATATGCATCTCTCTCATTTTCTACACTTAAAAAATCTTTATAGTATATGATATATATCCTATTGTGATTTTCTTTTCAATAGTGTAATTACAAATTGATGTTGTATTGAAATTTTTATTCTCCATCATGATATTAGAGCCATGATTGTATGTCTATACATTAATTATTTTAGCATCAACACTTAGCCCCTAACTATCTCTATCATTTTTATTGAAACTATTTGTAAGTGGAAAATCCTTACTTTTTGCAAGTTTAATTCATTTTTTAAGGTTTTTATTTGGCATTAATTTCCGCATTCAACACCTCTAGTTTTTTAGTATCATAGTTTTTCTAGGATCTTGATTATAATATTCTAAAAGGAGAAAATAGTATGTACACCTATTATTTCTATTTGTACTTTTATCGATCCAAAGGTCCCTACCATGACCTCCAAAGGTTGCAATTTCATGATACCATATTTTTTAGGGTTATTAGGATCTCATAAATTTTATTCCTTTTTCAAAGCATCGTTCATGGTTTAAATTCATCATCTCAATCCTATTTTTTATCTAATTTATTATATATTATGGTTTTATCTATTAAAATTCAATCATTTTTTGGTTATTTCTATTGTTCCTTTACTTTGACCTACATAAATATTTCTTATATCTAGGAGATTTAGAGCTTCCTATTAAGATATTTGAGGTGTTATATGCCATTTATTTTATGCATATCCCAATGTGGCATCAATCTTGCGTAATTTATCCCTCATCAAGGTCATATACAATGCCAAGATGAGGGTTCAAGGTGCATTTATTTTATTTCATGGAAACTTGAACATTTGATCACTATTTTGACATGGACGGTTTCTTATGAGATAATGTTGGTTGAAATTTAATTATCATTCTCTCACATAAATTATTATTGCCTCATTTGTGGCTCATTCCATGCAAATTTTGAGGCTAGAATTAAATTATATATTATTGTAGTGGCTACAAAATCATTTCAACTACCAACCCATGAATTTCAATAGTTTTTTTCCAGTATTTCATTTTTTGCAGGAATACCTTTACTTTTCTTTGCATGTGATCTTTTTTATAACATATAGTCACTAATGATTTCGGCTTCACTATCCATGTGAGATCATACCTCCTAGATATTGACTACAAGATACCCTTAGATAGTATATATTCTTAGATTTTAAGAGAAGTGATAACTAAGATAAGATCTCATGCTATTCATCAATCATACAAAAATCCAATCAATAAATGATCTAAAATTAAAATAATTAAATGGATAGAGAATCCTAAAATAGAGAAAATAAATACAACTACAAGAGTATTTTTTGAATAATCAGGTTACTCTCATCAAATTAGTTGATGTGAGATGAGATTTTTGTATTATTAGAAAAATATGAGCACATACATCTAAGAGGTTCATTAAATCCAACCACCCATAAAAGGTATATTTTTTGTTTACTAGCTATGTGCTAAACACCTAAAATAACCTCCTAAGGTAAAGAAATAGTAGTAGTTATGAGATTTCACACAAAATACCAAAAGATGGTGTGTAACTCAACTACCCATGAGAGAGAGAGAGAGTGAGAGTGACCAATTTAGTTTATGTATTTTTCTATTTCTCCTTTGATTGAAAAAACCTAATAAACCCAAGAGAGTTTAATAATATCTTTTGGAAAATATAAAATATTGTTTAACATAAGGAATATAATTTTTTTTACTAACATCATTTTTAATCATAGCTTAGGTTGGTGAAAAAACATTTCCTAAATAATGAAGCTTGATGAGGTTACCATGTACAAATAGATATGACAAAAAAGGAAAAACCCAATAAGACGAAGCCCACCAAAAGTAGAGAGATAAAAAATAGTCTCAATGTAGAGATAGAAAATAAATAACTATGAAGCCTCCTAAAGTAGATGCATATTGAACCCCTAAAATATATCACATATCAAGGAACTTTCTTTTAGTGAAGATGTATATGATCCAATCCAAAAAACAAAAATATTAAAGATCAACAATGTTTTCTTGAATAAAACCCTAAATGTAGTACATATAAATTTTAATGTGTTTAGTCCTATAATGAAGTACTATATTTCATTATATTTATATTAAAATCGTATTATCATAAAATATGATTATAGGATTTTTGAATGGAATGAACAAGTTTGTGAG
This sequence comes from Sequoia sempervirens, assembly GCA_007258455.2. Lineage (NCBI taxonomy): Eukaryota > Viridiplantae > Streptophyta > Pinopsida > Cupressales > Cupressaceae > Sequoia > Sequoia sempervirens. Next base: position 375,049 of record VDFB02260357.1, read on the forward strand.
AATATTCTTAAGCTAAATAGCCTTAGTAGTGGTATTAATTTCACTGAACTAAATTTCTTGTTCGTTGGATGAAAAACTAGACTATAACCAAGTAAGAATAAATAACTTGAAGTGGACATGTGATCCTAAAATTTCCTACCCAATCTCAATATATATATCCTAGACCAAGTCAATATCCACACCTACTACATAATATATGCAATAATTATGAGTACCCTTAATATAGCAAAGAATCTACTTATCTACTTTCCAATGGAACTCATGTTGTTCTTGCATGAATCAAAAGACCATTACTACATGATATGATATGTTAGGTCTCATATGAGTGAAATAAAAGAGACTCCTAAAAATTTGTCAATATAAAGTGCCAGCATCCAAGGGTGAGGAAAACTTAGCCTCAAGTTTGATCCCAAACAAAAATAGATTAAGTGTGGGCTTATATTTAACTATATGAAACATTGAGAGTGTATCGAGTGAATACTTGGGTTGTACAAGGAATATACTGGAGGATGATTGTGTGATATAAATCCTCAATAAATAATACAAAATGCCTATGTTTTTCATGATAAATCTATTATACAGTGTAGTTTCACTACTTTTATGGTAGATTAGTGACTCCCTATGATCAATAATTCATTAGTAGAGAACAAAAAATGTATCATCCCACTACAAAATATAAAATTTAGGATTAGAACAGTATTGAGTGAACCCAACTATCACAAAGAAGCATTCCAACATAAAGCTTGATTGACATCTTTGAGGCCATAAAGAGACTTCCAAAGATGGAAAATAGGTGAAAGATCTCAAATGAATCATTGTGGTTGCTCCATGTAGATTTCCTCCTAAAGTTCATCATAAAGAAAAGAAATATTAACATCAATTTTATCAACCACCAAATGATGGGTTGTAAAAATAGAAATAATAAGATAGATGAAATTTATTTTGAAATTGGCACAAAATTCTAAGAGTAGTCAATCCCTAAAACATGGGAGGATCCTTTTATGACCAAGTGGGCCTTGTCTTTTTCAACTGATCCACCTATTATAAAATATTTCTAATAGATCCAGTTGTATCAAACAGATTTTCTTCCCTTAAGAAGAGGGATTAGATCACTTGTATGATTCCTTTCCAAATAATTGAACTTCAATTACATAAAAAAATCCATCTTGGTAATACCTAAAGCTTCTTGAAATGCTTATGGACTTGAAACTAAAGAAACAACAAGATGTCAAACCTACTAGAATTATGACCATTTTCTTCTCATATCTAAAAGATCAACAACCCAATTAGTTAATAACTCTAATATTTGACAAGCCCAAAGATGCTTAGAGGATAGAGAATGTGTATAGTAATTGTCAACCTCTAATTGATAAATATGAAAATAATGTGAATCCTCGCTATCATTATCACCATCTAAACTAGAGGAAGAATACACCTAACCAATATTAGGAGGATTAATATCCTTTAAATAAGCATCATCACAATACAATTTCTATAATATAATATTTTGTGGAGAAGTAGTAGGATAAGAACTATAAGTTCTCTTCTAAAAATCAACATACCTCTAAATGAAAAACTCATTATTTATGGGATGAGGAAGCTAGTAGCCTTTGTTATTATCTAGGTAAGAAAAAATAAATTAAGGCTTGCTTATGGATCTATAGCCTTGTGCTCTCTGGAGGAATGTGGGTCCATGAAAGAGAATGGAATAATCGAAAGTTCTTAACTATTGTTTTTCAACTAGTCCAAGCTTGAAAAGTAGTCAAACCCTTTTGAAAACTTGAGGAACACAATTATGGGTGTAAAATGTAGATTTTATGTCATCTACCCAATATTGAGGTGCCAAAATTTTAGAGTGAATATACAACTTTGCATCTCCTTTAAAGACATCTTCTTGCATTTTATGACATCATTTTGGTAAGAACATTATGTAAATATGAATTGCATGCTAATAGATTTTAAAGCACACAATTATTTAAGTTAATTGTTAACATATTTACTATCGTTGTTTATATGTAAAATATTTATGTACTCGTTATATTGTTCCTTTGCAAAAGCTTTGATATCAGCAAAATATTGAAATAACTCAAACTTCTATTTGAGAATGTAAACCGAATTGTAACTACAAAGGTCATCAATAAATTTAAAGACATATTGAGAACTACTAAAGGATAGATATAAAGGGTCATACTAAGTCATTGTGTACTAATTCCAATATTTTAATGCAACTTCATGCTTTTCCTTTATAACATTTCTCCTAGAGATTCTTACAAAAATATAACCTTTAAAAAGTCCAAAAAAATATATCAAGGAAATATTGAAGCCATGTCTTATTGAGTGAGATGCTACAAGTAAAGATTGTTGAAGTGCCCAAAACATTTATGCCATAGAAAAATCACCTTATCTTAATAAGTGAGTAATTATATGAAATGAGAGTATCTAGAGTGAAATCAACTTGCTTCCTAGAGCTTGAGTGAGTGATTTGATAAAAAAATATGACATTAGTTAACAAATATGGAACACAAAGAAAATAAAAAGTTTTTACTTCACCCATATAAAAAAAGCATGTTCCTTGCATTCCTATAGGTGTGTCATCACCCACTAGTATATCAGATATATAACATGAATCTAATGAGCTAAACTCATACTGTGATAAACCCATGTCTAGGAAAAAGCCCTAAAGTTAATGATTTAAGTATTAATATTTGATTCAATAAAAACTAGGTTCATGTCCTTTCCTTTCCCCTTTATTTTATCTATGTCCATAGAAGACTCTTTTGATCAATTTTTTTTGAAAAATAAGGTAGATATGTTAATATTATTATTTTCAAAATATAGAAAAGGTGACCATTTTTTAAACACTTATGATCATTGTGTCTAGGAATCTTACAATACAAATTTTTGGCCTTCACCTTTTTGGGTTTTTCACCATTTGATAATGAGTTCCAATTAGTGACATTTGAAGCAACAAAATTTTGATATTCTTCTTCTCTACCTAAAATTTTTGCTTCTTACCATGTTTTCTAGACTGTTTATATTCTTTTGTTTTTTGAATTTTATCCTAGGTATGTGACTTAGATGGTTTAATTGTACATATTTGAATTAACTTATATTTCTCCCTGAAAAGATGACAAATAGGGTTGGTGGATCATATTGGGTTCAAGAACCACATGGGGTCCTATTCTTTTTCAATTCATTGAGAAATGATATCCAAACACTAAAATGGCTATCAACCCTTAGGTGAATCAAGTTAAAGTGTGAATCTAAAAATGTCCTTTTTTTGTAAGGGGGTCCTAGTCGAACAACACTTTGAGAAGAAAAAATAAAAATAGTAAACTAACTTTAAAATGTAGTCTATAAATTGGAATAGCTAGATGATACTCAAAATAAGTTGAACCAAAAATAAAATCACATATCAGAGAAGGGTAGGATGATGTTTACTATTCATAAAAAGTGCTTTACTAAAGCTGATAAAGGACTCATTCAGCCAAGGGTGAATGGATCTTGACTTAGGATTTTTTGGCAGCTTTTGGGAGCCTTTGCTATAGATTTGAATCTTCTAATTTTCTAAGGTTTGAGGTTTTGAAAGCCAAAAAAAAATTCTATAATTGAGTGTTCATGATATGACAACTTTTATGATAAATTTTTTAACTTTAACAACTTCTTAAAATTTTCTCTTTAAGAGATATTCAAGATTTCTTCCACCTAAATCTGTAAACAAAAATCAAGAGGAAAAAATGTTTTTTTGGTGGTTAATAGGGCTTTACCTTGGTCAAATGCCATTTTGGTAGTCAAAACATGAAATAAATAAATAAAACAAAAGAGGGAATGAACAATGAACAAATCAATGTCACAACTCACCAAACTCTTGAATAAATCTTGGAATGTAAATCTACCACTTGCATGAAATGGCTTCAATGAATGTGGATCATGAACCTTGAAACATGACTTGAAATAATGCTTTGAGTGCTTGAATGGATCATGAAACCTACATTATAATATTATCTCCAATAACATGCATGATGCAAGAAAAAATTAACATGACAATTGGATCTTGATTACTCCAATAAATCTTCTCTTTAATTCCTTAAATTTCTCTTCAAATGCTCTCGATCATAAATTTTTTTGAACAAATGATCACTTCAAAATCTTCTAGCTTGAAAATATTAGGTGAAACATAGTGAAATAACCTTATATTAATAGATATGTATCCTTAATTTTACAAAAATTTAAATATCACAAGCTAGCATTTAAATATAGATTTGAATATGTTAAAATACTACCCAAAGAATCATTTAAATTTACATCCTAGGTCTAAGGGAGGACCTATTCACCCATGGGTGAATGGGTCCTAAGTCCTGAACCCTAGTAAACACATTGCTCAATGAGAAGTGTTACGTTAAGGAATTAATGAATTTCTAGTTTTCTCTTCAGAAAATGTGATTAAATAGGCTTTGATTTGAATTAAAGTGGTCAATTATTGAAAATATAGGAAAATTAATTAAAGGATCCCTAAATTGTAAGAGTGAAAGTGTCAATAAATACATTTTACAACACTAAATTAAAGTATAATTAAGTTAATTTTAATTAATGTGAATATATAAAATACATATTAAAACACTAAATTAAGGCATAATTATGTCCAAATTAAAATTAATTCCAAATTAAGTGTGAAATTGTAAAATGGATACATTTTTCTAAACTACATTTAGCACCCACTTTAGTTAGAGGATGAACATGCATCAAATACACACTAAAGTAGACATTCCAAACATATGTATGGAACAAGAAGAAGAAGATTTCTCAATCATACAATATCCAAGACATAAAATAAAAGTAAAAACAAATAAGCCAGATCAAGCCTCGACTATCCAATGCGATGTGAAACATGCTTAGTTGTTTGTCCAAAAATGTTTACAAGTAGAACTTGATGTCCACTATGCAAAAAATAATGCACACTCACTTTGGTCTAATGGAACTTTGGCTATCCACTAGGTTATTAATAGGTGCAAGATGATTGAGAGGGGGGGAAAATCAGGTGTCACATAAATTCAAACTTAAAACTTCAATACTTATCAATTCCACAACCACACTATTTTATTATTAATCATGAGCATGAAATACAAAAAAAAAAGTAAAATTAACACACTAAACACCAAAATTTACATGGAAAACCCAAAGAGGGGAAAGTTATGGTGAGGATTAACTGATAATACAAAATAGTTTCAAAACTAAATATATAAGTCTCACTACCCTAAAAAGGACTCATTGTCTGGATAGAAAAGCTCACTACTTACAAGGGAGGCTTACTACCTACAAAAAAGATTCACAAAACAAAATTGGGCTTCAAAGCAAAAATGAACTGAAAATAGTGCACCTAACAAGTGATGATACAACTCACGTGATGCTCAATAGACTAACTTAACTCAATTCATCATTTTCAGTATTCTTCACTTTCGTATTCACTACCCCTTCATCAATTTACATACACACTTTAATCTTCAACCTTGTCTAATATATATACTCAATTCATCCACAAGCATCAATTATGTCATCCTAATTAGATGCATTTCATTACTTACAAAAAATACTAACCTATTGGCTTCAAGCATTCACAAAATATTTTCAAGTGGCAATTCAAATGCTTAATACACTACATCATGTTATCATAGACCTAAGATATGTCTCACATAAATCTGCATAACAAAATTAATTCAACATATCATGACTAATCTAAGAAGTCATCCCCAAAAATAGAATTCCTTGCAAAAAGTAATCAAAAGAATAATTCCAATACACTATACAAGCACTGGGGCACAACAAATTCTAAACATACATGCCTTCATCAACTATAAAATGGTTTCCCTAAACCACAAGCAATAATTGTGAATCACGAAGGATTGCAGACTAGAATACCAGAGAGTACAACTTGAATACCAATTCAAATACAAGACCAAACTACCAGATCAAGCACTAACTTAGACTTCCAATCACAACATGGTGACATCAATGACAACACAAAATTGTAGAGATGATCATTCTCCTTCATTCTTCAAACGATCTCCCCCTTTGTCATTGATGGAAACATGTGTAAAAATATTCAAAAATTCTCCTCCAATCTCTCCCCCTTTGATGTCAATGGAAAAAGGTGACCAAAAATACCTAAACATGGTGACATTCAAAATTTCAAACATTCAACTTTTCAACAACAATTCAATTTTTTTTCACCTTGTTTAGATTCCCTTTTTCTCATTTCTTTTCTTCTTTCCAAGAAAAAAACAAAAACAAAAATTGAACATTCAGGATTCAGGTAAGAATGACACTCTTCACCTGAAACACCTTCTTTTATCATTCTTTGATAACTAGATATAACTTGTTCAATTTAAATATTTTTGAATCCATTCTTGTGCACATGCTTTCTAATAGGGCCAACAATGTAAAAGAATATGACCAATTTGTAGATGAGCATTATCTTTCACAATATTCTATGCCAATAAGTATTCTAGAAAAAAGGTCTAACTGGACCTCAACAATCTCCTTAAGGAGCTAGAAATTTTTGACCACATCATGTCTTTGTCTCTGTACAACAATTATCTCAACTTACAATTCACCAAATCTCATCCTTTGTTTCCCTTCTTTTTTTTCAAAGATATCAAATTTCTTTTCAATTTTTTTAACCTCAAATTCAATTTGCTTCAATCCTACCTCTAAAATTATCAATATTTTTTGGCCAGCGGAGATAAAATTTGTAGATATCTGATATTTCTTTGATGTATTTCTTCATTTCCATGATAAGTTCATATAGTCTCCACTTAGCTTTAGTACACCTCTTTTCAACCAAGGATTCCAACTTGTAGCATCCTTCCATAACTTCAAACAACACTCTTTCTTCAACAATCTCAACTAAATTTTTTGGTAAGTAGTCAGAAAAAAATGATACATTGATAACTTTTTGAAGCAGACACTCTCCTAGAGCGCAATCAATTTTGAGTCTATCAAAAAGAGAGGATTCATTCCATAACTCACCAATATTCTTCATATTTCCTTTAACCAACATAGATAGAATGTCATCTGGATCTAAGGATTCAAATTCAGGCAGAGTTTCTTTTTCCTTCTCTTCTAAAAAGACAATGATGTATTCAATTATATCTTTTCTTTTCTTTGATTATGGAAGGGAATCACTAATGACAACTTCCAATTCTCTTTTACCAAAGGATGAAACAACTTCAAACTAAATCGGTGTTGACATGCCTAAGTATAAAGGTTTTCTTAAGGATGTGAAATATGATTTGCATGCACTTACATCATTTGAAAATGATTCCAGGTATTTGTAGACTTGTTTCCCAATAGGAATACCAAATTCCCACACCATATTTTCTCTTCTTGATAGGAAGTTCAAAAATTAAAAGGCCAAGCACACAAGCAAACATCCAAAATGAAATGGATAACCCTCAACCACCAATATTCGAGCAATTTTAGATATATTTTCAACAAATAGGCTACACAAATCAAACTGCCTATTTTCCTTAACCATCATATGTGCAATATAAACAAAAATAGTTGATGTCAAGCCTTCACAATCTCTAAAATATATTTTTTTAAAGACACCATACACAACATACCTTACAACTGAATCCACAAGTGTGTTTATCAATAGATCTCAAGGGTCTTTATTAATGCCAGTAAGTTCATCCACATCTTTGTATTTCATAATTTTCTTTCCAGGGAGATCCCCAATAGTACATAAACTAGTAATTCCTTTGATCACTTCCTTTGTATTTAGGTGGGATTTTTCCAACACAATCTTTTCATTCTTGAAATGAATCAACAAGGAAAAAATAGACTCTTTATCAACAAACCACCAAAATTCTCCCCATAAATCCATACCTAGGTTTTTTATGCTCTGTAATTCCTTTTTCCTCAACTTTAATCCCATTTATTTCATCTTCCTATGATCAAATTCTTCCAATTCAACACCTTTGATCTTTAGTGGATTATCACCACTCGATTCTCTATCCATTGTCATTCTTCACTCCCTTGAATTTGTTAATGTTCATTCAGGACTTCCTCTATTCCTTCATAGACTGAGTAATAATTTCTTAATATCAGTAATAGTTTCTTCAAATTTCTTCAAAAAATCTTTAGATCACTCTGAGATCACTCTGAACCATCAATTTTGAGGATCTATGTACTTCTCTTACACTCTTAGGATCTTTCACCTCAATGGAGAGAGATAGAACACTCGAATTGTGGTGGTTCACTCAAATAAACAATTGTATGATATGACTATTAAGACTAAATGTAATAATTTTGATGGAACTAAGTAATGAAATTGATTGATTATGAATGCAAAACCTATAAAATATGCAATTTTTGAAAACACAATGTGATATGCAGAAAATAAAATAGAGATGAAAACTAATGTAAACAAAATTGAACAAGGTAAAAAAAAGTGCACCTAGAAATTGGATGATAAATCTAGAATGCTTTGAATTCTTGCTTAAATCAGTGTAAATCACTAGTGGGACTCATTCACCACTGATGGTGAATCATTCCTACTACTAAGAAAAACACCTAGAAACTACTTTCTAACTATCGTGCATTGGAACCTAACAAAACCAAAATTCAGCCCTAAGGTGGGACTCATTATCCCTTGATGGAGAATAACTCCTCATCCCAGATTCTATAAGATCAAGGGTCAGTTTTATAGCTTTGAATCTGTACTTGTCTTATTGTTGGGATGCCAAAGTCAAATCTACAAAAAACTAGTTGTAAGTTGTCTCCAAGCTTGAAATGAGGTTTAGTTGACTTCAAACACCTTTTTGACTTCTTCACCACCTTTCAAAACCTAATAGCTAGACATATATATACACAATAGTCTAAAAACACAACTGCAAAAGGGGAAAATAGGGTTAGAGTATAGGAAATTGCATTGGTTAAATCCCACGTTGGTAATCAAACCCTTGATGAAGAAATGAAAGAAAATGAAAAAGGAATGTTGAATAAAAAAAATTAAAATGTCCTAAACTCACCACAACCTCGTTGAATAAATATGAAGATATATCAATGGTTGCTCCAAGATGCTTGATGAATGCTTGATTGAACAATGTAAAGTGCTTGAATTATTGAGTGAATAGATGAATTAGTGAACCTGATGAATGGGGGTTAAAATGAGAAGGAAAACACTTATTTACATGCACTTATGGCCTAATAACCAATTAATACCTCATCACAAGCCAACATAAGGCAATTTTGAATAAAAGTGCAAAAGAAAATTTGAAATATTTTGAATTTAGAGCCAAGAGGGACTCATTTTCCACCCATGGTGAATGGACCCCACCTTAGCCTTGTATGTGGGTGTTAGGAATTAAGTCACATTTAATGTTCTTTGTCTGGCTTACATTCAAAAATACACCTAATTAAGCCTTATAAGGCCATAAAGAGGTCAAATAAAGCATAAGAAAGGTGTAAATAGTGAAAATAAGCCTAGAAAAGCATGAAATCTTGTTACAAGACTTGACAACACTTTATAATAGGACTTGATAAGTGATGAAAAGGTGGATTTTAGGAGAATTGTAATGAAAAGAGTATAGAAAAGTGTAGAAATGTGTTACAACCTATGTCATAGAAAAAAGTACCCTTTGCTTGGCATGAGAATAATTCATAATAATTTGGACTTAATGAGGCCTTGATTCAGGTGTTGTGAGGCATTTTATGCATCCACACTAAGTATTGGACCCTTGAAAATTCCATAACATGATTTTATTCCTGTGTTGTAAAGTGTTGTAAGGATATTTCATGCCTTTCTAGAAATAATGAACTAATTTCCCCCTAATTAAAAATTATTAAATGTGTTTAATAAAATTATCACATCAATTCAGAAGGCTTGTATCATAAACTTAATGATAAACTAGTGTTGTAATGTGTCCCACATATTCACATTGGTTCTTATGCCTTCCTAGGCTATATGAACCTCATTTTAGTGTTGTAAAGTGTATTTAATCATAATTTCACATTCAATTATGTGTACCAAACCCTAATTTTCCTTTACATCATCACTAATAGGCCTCTATTAACCCATATTGTGCATCCTGAGGTAATATTTGATAAAATACCTAACAAAGTTACAATTTAAACCTTATTTTTGTATCTCCTAGAACTTTAGTTGTCAAAATGGCCCCTGTAGGACCCATTCACCATCCATGGTGAATCAGTCCCATCCAAGTGGAACCCATTCACCATGGGTGGAGAATGAGTCCCATTTGGCCCAATTTTGACCTTTGAATGGGAAAAAACAAAATTTAAGTTTATTACTTTCACATGTCGACCTTAGGGATCCAATTTTTGGGCTAATAAGTTCGATTTCCTATAAAATATACTCTATAAACCCTAAATCACATTCATTTTTCATTATCCATCCATCATTCTTCCATCTCAAGTCAAGCAAGTTAGGGTTTCATCATTTCAAGTCATTAAGATAGCAAATTTTAGACATTCAATGGTTGAATCTTACTCCATTGTTGTATAATTTCAAGATCAAACATCATGGAAAGGTAATAAATTCTATTATTTCATGTTTCATTCCATTCTTTCATCATTTTTGTTTAATTACCTAAAATGGGTTTGACCAAGGCAAACCCCCATGCCCTAACATTCAATATTTATTCTTCTCTTCTTGTTTGTTTATAGATTTAGGTCTCTTGGAAGATTGGAAATCATTAAGATTCATGTTGAATTTTTTTCAAGTTTCCCTTCATTCAAAAAGTTAAAATATCAACAACAAAAATATTTTTTAGGTTTAGAAATTAGATTTTCAAAAGAAGGCACCTATAGCAAGCCAAAGTGTAGACCGAAAGCTCTCTAGATTCCACTCTTGAATATTCAAAATTTCAAAATTTGATTCATTCACCATGGGTGGTCAATTAGTCCCACTTCTAGGTGGATTTTAAGCTTTCTATTTTTTTAGATACCCTTTTGTCAAAAACAGCTTCCAACTCAGTTTTGTAGAACTAGAACTGATTCACTTAGAATGATGAATGAATCCCACCAGGCCTGAAAACTAACATAAAAAAAAATTCAAATGTCATTTCTAACCTCATTAAACATCTTAGGTGGACACTTTTAGTTTTTTTCATTTCTATTAATTTTTTTATTCATTTCTAGTTCATTTTTACATAGCACAATGTGTTTTCAAACAAGTCACATTTCTTACATTTTGCATTCATAATCAATAAATTAATTATCTTAGTTTCAGCTAGATCATTTAATTTATTCATGATAACATCATACATCCATTAATTTGAGTGAACCACCAATATTTTGGGTGTGGGATCTATCTCTTTCCATTAGGTGAAAAACCCTAATTAAGCAAAATAGACTTAGCATTCCTAGTCCCAAAAGTTTGCGGTTCATTTTGGTGAACGTACTTTTCAACTGATTTCTTCACAAATTTAGATTCCATCATCATAAATATAGCTTGAATTGACCTTGCATTAGGATTTACATGATTCATTTGCATGCTAGGTGTTAAATTTTGCATTCATAAAACGTGCATTTAGGTTCCATTGTTGGCATCTAAATTCATTTAGATTTTCTGAAATTTTGAATTTTTCACATAGTTCTACATCATAGCCCTTAGAAACCTTAAAACTCCCTAAAATTTTTCTAAAAATTCTGAAAAAAAAATCCATAGTCAGACTCATTCGCCACCCTAGGTGAATCAATCCCTTTTAACCCCTAAAACTGTATTTTACAGAGTTCAAAACTCTATTTTTAAGCTTCTATCTAGTGCCCTAACCTACCTATGTTAGGTAGTTTCATTTTTGTAACATTCATTTCACTAGATATCACTTATAATATCTCATTTTATGCATTTTTTAGATTCACATTTACATCTCCTAGATTTCATTTTTTAGACTATTGCATATTATAATCAGCAATTTACTTTGTTTTACATCTAAAAATTACATTGCACTTTATTTATTTTTCATAACATGTTCTTTATATGCGACTTTCATTTTATTAAACATGGATTTTATAAACATAACATCCCATTTTATGATTTTTATTTTTATTCCAACAATTAAGAACATGTTAGCCCTAACAACACCATTACATTACCTATTGGTGTGGATGGAAATGTAGACAATCATAACACACATGTACTTGTTCTTCTCCCGATACCTCTCCTATTAGTGATGAAGTTATCTTAGTAAAGGAAGTTACAATCATTGAGGGTCTTGATTGTCCATTTCCTTATTCCCCTTTGGACAATGTTAGAGAACAAGGACATGAGATCATAGACTCATTCCTACAAATCACCTTACCTAGTCTCCAAGGGCATGACAATCAATATTTTCTATCTCCTAATATCCCTCCTCTATGTAAAGAGGATATTTTTTTGTTAGAATATATCCCTATTAATAATAATGACACCCTCAATCATCCTTTCCCTAATGCTCCTCCCATTTTGGAAAACCTATTTGAATATCATAATGGTCCTTCTCTTGATGTCTCTCCTAGTTTTTATGAAGCTTTTTTATTTAAAAACCTCAAACTTGGATCAATATTTCACAAGCTCTCCTAGTAGGGTAGATAATATGGAACAAGAGAATGAGAGCTTAGAAAAAAAACAATAATCAAATAGAATCTTCCCCTAATCTCCCCACTATCAATTGTTAAACACATTCAACCATTAATAACTCCCTTAGTTGTGATGAAGTTATTTTGAATGAACCAAACCTTAATTTTCAAAAACATGTGGTTTCTTGTTCTCCTAAGAACTCTCCTTCTAGGGAGGATATTATGACCCAAGATAAAGATAACATTGGAACTAAGATAGTATGCCCTTCAAAGAAAATAAAGACTCTCAATTGTTAAGGGATGTTAAGATTATTCAACCTCAACTCATCCTTTATCCCCCATCCCATAAATTTCAACCACAATCCAAATCTGAATTCATCCTCTATCCACCTCAAAATAATCTATCACAACAGCTGAGTTATAATATCATTTCTCATACATATAACACTCAAAATAATCTGCAACCACTGCAACCAACCCCACCCTCCGTACCTCTACCAAATTTTCCTAGGGCTCCTCATTACCTCCAACACACAAAGGAGTATGATATTTTTGGAAAATTAAAGAATACTTATGCAATATTTTTCTTTCAAATTTACTTCAAAAATTGCCAAATTACCACAATATTCTTCAAACACCGTTAAAAAAAATTGCAGTTCCTACTAGTACAACTATGAAGATACAACAATTTTAATCCAACAAAAGAATCAAACTAATCTAGAAATTAATTTCTATCAACATGATATCCCTCCTTTAGAGTTGTGAAAATAAAATGAATCTTTCATGATCATTGCTGAATATAATCAGGTATGGATAAAGTGAACCCTTATTAATAATTATTCTATCCTTAATGTGTGTAGTGTTAATATCCTTGATAGATTATGTGTTGACAAGTCACAAATAGTACCTTATTTTGTATCTATTCAAGGATTTGATAATACAAAAAAGAAACCGCTCGATATAATCACTTTGCCTATTATAGTTTGGGTGGCTACTTTGCAAAATCCTATTCATGTCATGCCTTATGATCTTTCATATAATCTTCTTTTAGTAAGATCATCGATTAATGAGATGAATGCAGTTCCTTCAACCCTTCATAATATTATTTCTAAAAATAATAACATTTATCAAGTTGACATAGACCCTGAGCCTGAAAGTTGCTTGAAACTTGAAAAGGAGCTACAAGTCCTCTAAAAATATTAAATTCAGCATACAATATAGACCCTCTTGAAATTGAACAAACCAATGAGGAATCAGTGTGTAAATTATTTGGTGATGATTGGGGATCCTTATAATTCACACAATTATTTATGGGGGAATACATAATGACACAAAATAAAGATGAGAAACAAGAACAACCAACAATCATGTCAACACAAAATTGAGAAGACCTTTTGAAAGCATCCACCTCCACTACTTTAGACAAAGAATAAAACTACATAGTCACCTTTGACGATTCTTATGATCAACCACCACCCGATCCAAAATCACTGAAGAAGCTTTATGGAAAAGGTTATCAACTCATGAAACAACATGGATATAGTGGAAAAGGATATGATGCTCGATAATAAGGTATCCACAAACCTATCGATCCTATCACACAACAAACAACTCATGCTCTTAGCTATTGTCATGTGATAGAGATCTCCAAACCCTTACTCAACATCAACAACCCTGCACAACATACTCCTAAATCAGCCTTCATTGTCATCCATCCTGAACTCCTCAACACTAGTGGTCTTGAAAATGATCCTTTCCAAAACATCAAACAAGAAAATACATATTCGCTTAATGCTAATGTCATCTTGCAAAAATACTCATGATTTGAATCTGATAGATTTCCCCCCCTCCTATAAGATTGAGAACAAAATATTGTAATCTAAAGAGTCTTGTGAAGATATGACAACCATTACTAAGCATGATGTATCTTTGACGCAAACCACAAGATCACCTTCTACTATAGATCAAGTGATTATCTTGTTGAGACTCCTCCAAGATTATTTGATCACCCTCCATTCCATAACTCATAATAAATTCTCTTACAAGACTTCATTTTTTGCATATCATAGAGTTTGGTATGCTTCCCTCTACGGGGCACCTAATTTCTCTAATTGATCCTGATATTCACTCTCACCTACATTTCATCAATCATTATGGCTCACCTTTATCCTACACTAGGTGGGGACAAGGGGTTTGATAGCCTTGTCCTCCTTTGTCACTTTTCATTACCTCTTTTATCTATTCATTAACCTTTCATGAACATTTAAGATCAAGCTTTGGATGTGGACAATACACCTTAAGTTGGATCACATATGAGATACTACCCTTTTCATGACATAGCTTATCGAAAACATCTAACTTGGCATAGGGCTTTTCAGGTAAGCTCTCATGTTCTCCTTCATATACTTTAAAGAAATTTCTCACAACACTAGTGTTAGCAACTACTTTAAACTGGGGGAATACATCACCAAGAAAATTTCATTGTGTGATTTTCTTTTTCTTGTGATTTCCTCTTTTGGAAGCATTAGCTACAATGTTTTTTAGGATTAGACATTGCACTTTTACTCTCTTGGAAACAAGATTAGATTGTTTGCACTTATCCTCTCTTGGAGACATTGAACATGATGTTCCATAAGATGATACAATGCACAAAGAAAGTAAAATCCCTTTGAACAATCCTTGCACTATCTTTCATTATCAATGTCTATGAGTGTCAAGCATATGAAGTTTTTCTTACCTCGTAGAGCTTGAAAATTGTTTTCCTTTGTCATGCCTTATTAAAGTTATTGGGAGGTATAGTTTTGGTATGGTTGAGCGGGAATCCCATTTTGAGGCGTTAATTTCCCCATAGCCACCTATGTGTTTGAGTGCATACCAACTAGCATATGTTTCTCGCCTTTGGCATTTCTCACCTTGTGGACAATTAGAAGTTTTGTGGCCTTAGAGTGAGTATGTTGTGGACTTCTCACCTAGTGGAAAGCCAAGATTTTTGTTGCCCTAGAGTGAGTATGCATTTTATTTTTGAAACAAACAAGCCTAGATCTAATCCAAAACTAGTTGGACAAACGATCGAAGCTTGATCCACTGAGCACTTTCATTTCTCTTCCTCCTAGTTCTTGCCATTAGATGATTATGTATCTTGATGGTTTGACTTAGGATCTTGGATCCTAGAGGCTTGTGAAACCTCCTTTAATATTTTTCATTCTTTCTCATTAGCATCTAAACACTTAGATCTCTCTTGGATGTCTACTTCAGTGTGAGTTTGAAGCAAGTTCATCCTCTCACTAAAGTGGGGGCTAAATGTTTCATAGAAAAAAGTAACCTTTGGTTGGCATGGGAATACTTCATGATAATTTAGACTTAATGAATCCTTGATTCAAGTGTTGTGTGACATAAATTATACATCCACACTAAGTCTTGGACCCTTGAAAATTACATCAAGGTATGTGCAGGATCATCATGGAAAAAATAGGCCCTTAAGTGGCAAAAAATTTAGAAAAATAAGAGTTAGGAAACTTTACATAAAAATTTGAATAATTTATCTATATTATTTCAAAAATATGTAAGAATAAAATCTGTAGAAAATTGAATGTAGCTTCTAAACTACTAGGTTTGTTAAAAAAAAATCTATTTGGTGAAAATTTAAAATTTCAATGTAGTAGTACTTAAATTTTAGGGAAAAAATAAGTAGTACTTAAATGATAATATTTTTTTATAAGATTTTAGATATAAGCAGAGGAATCATGTCCCAATGCGATGCATATTTTTTTGTAATTTTTTTCCAATTAAATAATTAATTATTATTTTTTTCTCATAAATTTTAAAAAAAATAAAAATTTGTATGTCTAACCACCTCAACTTGGTCAAAAAGTCATGAAATTCAACTTTTTTTTAATCCTATACTATGTGAAGCATAGAATGTGACACATATTTTGGATTCAAAAAATGTGATAGTGTTTAAAAGCTATAGATGTTTTTCAATCAACCTATCAATGAGGGCTTTAGTTATAATTCAAATATAAAATGAATAATAATTACATTTTAAATTCAAAGTAAAGAATAATTTATATTGGTGGAAATCTGAGAATAACCCTTTTCGTTTCATCAATTTTAGGTTAAAAAAAAAATTGTTAACCACATACCCATCATATTGCCATTTTTTGGTCCATCACGATCCTGCACATACCCATAACATGGTTTTATTGATGTCTTGTAAAGGTGTTGTAAAGTGTTGTAAAGAACTTTCACACTTTTCTAGACTTAATGAACTCATTTTCCCCTAATTCAACATTAAATTATAAAATGTGTTTAATAACATTATCACATCAATTTAGAAGGCTTGTAAATTAAAGTTAATGATAAACTAGTGTTGTAATGTGTCACACATATTCACATTGGTTCTTGTGCCTTCCTAGGGTATGTGGACCTCATTTTAGTGTTGTAAAGTGTATTTAATCACACTCACACATTGAATTATGTGTCCCAAGCCCTAATTAACCTTTACATCATCACTAATAGGCCCTTATTAACCCTAATTATGCATCCCAAGGAAATTTTTGATAAAATACACAACAAAATTACAATTTAAGCCTTATTTCCTTATCTT